>CAUYQG010129880.1:0-17102 GCA_963574415.1 Tarsius wallacei
TTTGTATACCTAACCCTTAACTGTATCCCACAATATCATAATAAAAAATATTGAATATAGAAAAAATAAAAAGTACAATAACTAAAATTTAAAATATTTACTATGGAATTCAACAGAAGATTTAACATCAATAAAACACTCTACTCAACAAAATAGTAATACACATTCTTCTCTAGTGTTTGTGGAGCATTCCCTATGATAAGCCATATGTAAAGCCATAAAACGGTTCTCAATAAATTTAACAGAACAGAAATCATTCCAAAAAACATGTTATTCCTACAAAACCCTTCTCAAAGAAATCCAAGATGACACAAACAAGTGGAAAAACATCCCATGCTCATGGATTTGAAGAATCAATATCATCAAGATGTTCATTCTACCCAAAGCAATCTACAGATTCAGTGCAATCTCTATTAAACTCCCAGCAACATTTTTCACAGACCTAGAAAAGAAAGCACTTTAATTCACATGGAAGCAAAAAAGAGCTTGAATAGCTAAAGCATTCCTCAGCAAAAGAAAGCCAGAGGCATCACACTCCTAGACTTCAAACTTGCCTACAAGGCTGCCTTAACCAAAACAGCATGGTACTGATACAAACATACACACATGGACCAATGGAACAGGATAGAAAACCTGGAAATAAAAGCATATACCTTCAACTAACTTATCTTTGGCAAAGCCAACAAAAAGAAATATTGGAGAAAGGAAACCTTATTTAGCCATTGGTGCTGGGAAAACTGTCTAACCACATGCAGAAGAATAAAACTGGATCACCATATGTAAAAATTAACTAAAAATGGACCAAGAGTTTAAACATGAAGCCTCAAACAATAACTATCTTAGAAGAAAGCCTAGGAAACACCTTTCTGGAATTTGGCCTACGCAATTAATTCACAGCCAAGCCCTCAAAAGCAAAAGCAGCAAAACATAAAATTGTCAGATGGCAACTTATCAAGCTAAAAAGCTTTTGCACAGCAAAATAAACCATCAAGAGAATAAAGAGATAATACAGAATGGGGAAAAAATTGTCATCCAACAAAGGTCTAATATCTAGAATATATAAAGCACTCAAATGATTTGACAGGAAAAACCAAATAAACCATTTAAAAGTGGGCAAAGGACAAAGACAGACATTTCTCAAAAGAAGACATACAAGCAGTCAATTAGCACATGAATATATTTTCAAAATTACTAATCATCAGAGAAATGCAAATCAAAACTTCCTCACACCGATCAGGATGGTCATTATTAAAAAAGTCAAAAACAATACATATTGCCAAGGCTGCAGAGAAAAGGGAATGGTCAAACAATGTTGGTGGGAATGTAAGCTAGTTTAACCTTTATGGAAAGCAATTTGGATATTTCTCAAGAACTAAAAATAGCTACCATTCAACCCAGCAATCTCACTTCTGGGAATATGCCCAGAGGAACCCAAATTGCTCTACCAAAAAAGACACCTGCATGTGTAAGTTTCCTGCAGCACTATTCACAATAGCAAAAACATGGAACCAGCCCAGATGCCCATCAAAGGTGGACTGGATTAAAAGAAATATGGTACATATAAACTATGGAATACCAGGAAGCCACAAAAAGCAAAATCATGTCCTTTGCAGCAACATGGATGCAGCTGGAGACCATAATTCTAAGTGAACTATCACAGAATAAAGGAAAGAAAGACAGAAATAAAGATAAGGAAGGGAGGGAAAGATGGAGGGAGGGAGGGAGAAAACTGAATGCTGCATGTTCTCATGAGTAGGCATTAAACATTGGGCACATGGGTACAAGGACGGGAACAACAGACACTGGATACTGCTAAAGGCAGGATGGAGGTAGGGGGAATAAGAGACACAAAATCACTCATTGGGTACCACGCCCACTACTAGGGGTAAAGGGGCTTGTCAGAAGTCCAAATCTTGCCTTCACACAATAGACCAATGTAAATTCTCATGTGTACCCCCAAATTCTAAAATAATTTAAATAAAAACATATCTTTCAACTACAGTGGAATGAAATCATAAATCAATAACAGAAGAAAATTTGGGAAATTCACAAATATGTGGGAATTAACAATACACTCTCAAAAAGCTAATGAATCAAAGAAAAAAATCACAGGGATATTGGAAAATACTTTGTGATGAATGAAAATGAAAATACAACATACCCAAATAAATGGTATGCAAGTAAGCAGTGCTTATGGAGAAATTTGTAGCTATGTGTGTTTAAAACACTGTATTAAAAAATAAGATATCAAGGCTGGGAACAGTAGCTCATGCCTATAATCCTAACACTTGGAAAGGCCGAGATGAGAGGATTTCTTGATCATAGAAGTTCAAGACCAACCTGGGCAAAATAGCGAGAACTTGTCTCTACAAAAAATTTCAAAAAAATAGCTGGTCTTGTGGTTGTGCACCTGCAGTCCCAGGTACTCAGGAACCTGATGCAGGAAGATCCCTGAGCCCAGATGGTGGAGGCTGCGGTGAGCTGTAATCACGTCACCGCACTTCAGCCCAGATGACTCAAAATAATGATAATGATAAATGAAAATAATAATGTATCAAATTTAAAAAAACAACTTTCCATGCTAAGAAACTGGGAAATAAGAGAAAATTAAACTAAAAGGTAGCAGAAATAAGTAAATAATAAATATTGGAGCTGAAATAAATGAGATGTGGAATAGTAAAAAGTAAGAGAAAAGTAATAAAACCAAAATTGGTTCCTAAAAAAATCAACAAAATTGATACACTTTTAGCTATCCTGGTCAAAAAAAATCAGGGGAGAATTGAATTATGAAAATCAGAAATGTAAAAGGAATTATGAAAATCAGAAATGTAAAAGCATCATTACTGACTTTAAGCATTAGAAGGGGATAATATCAGCAATTGCATGCCAGCAAGTTAGGTAGCCTAAATGAAATGGATAAATTCTTAGAAAGGCAAAACTACCAAAATGGATTCAGGAAGAAACAGAACATCAAATCAACCTATAAAAAATAAAGTGATTGAATTAGTAATCAAAACATTTCCCACAAAAGAAAGTCAGGCTCAAATTGCTTCACTGGCAAATTCTTTCAAATATGTAAGGAATAATTTACATCAATTATTTACAAACACTTCCAAAATTAGAACAAAAGGAGCCAATTCTCAACTCATTCTATGGGATCAGTATTATCTTGGTACCAAATCTAGACAAAGACATCACAAGAAAAGAAGAAAAAAACCACTACAGAACAATATGCCTCAGGAATATAGGCACAAAAGTCCTCAACAAATTATTAGAATATCAAATATAACAGCATTTTAAAAAATTATATTATAATCAAGTGAAATTTATCCCAGAAATGCAACATTGGTTTAACATATGAAACTCTGTCAATGCAATATAACATATTAGTAGATAAAGAACAAAAACTACGCCACCACTAGATGCAGAAAAATATTTTACAAAATTCAAAATCCTTTCTTAGTAAAAAACACTCCAAAACCTAGGAATACAAGATAATGCCTTCATCTTGATAAAAAATTATATTAAAAAACCATAGTTGATAACATGTTTAGGGGTTAAAATCTTAATGCTTTTCCTCTAAGATCAGTAAAACACAAAGATACTCCTGCCACTTCTATTTGATGTTGTACTGGAGGTTCTAGTCAGGGTAATTAGGCTAAATAAATAAGTACATTAAAGTGTCCAGATTGAAAAGGAGAAAGTAAAGCTATATTAAGCGTGATGTGATATTGCATTTAGAAAATCCTAAAAAATCCACACCAAAAGAACGAAAATCGATTAAGACTAATAAATGAGCTGAGCAAGGCTTAAAGATACAATATCAATATGAGAAGTCAATTGTATTTATATGCACTAGCAAAGACCAACCCCAAAATGAAATTAAATACAATTCCATTTACAGTAACAACAGAAATAATAAATTTTGGAATATATTTAACAAAATAAATGTAATACACTGAAAACTACAAACATCATTGAAAGATAGTAAAAATGTTATTAGATTAACCCTGTGTTGATGGATTGGAAGCCTTAATATTGTTAAGATGGCAGTGCTTTCTAAATTGATCTACAGAGTTCATGCAATCTCTGTGAAAATCCCAGCTGGATTATTGCAGAAATTTACAAGCTAAACCTAAAATAAGTATGGAAATACAAGGGACCTCAAATACTCAAAACAATCTTGAAAAGGAACAAAGTTGGAAGACGTATACTTAAGAGTTTCAAGGCTTACTAAATTACTAGAGTTATCAAGACAGCATAATATTGTCATTAGGCTATAGATGGAATACATTAGGAACACAGATTAATAGCATGGAATTGAGAATCCAGAAACCAATTCTTACATTTATGGTCAATTGCTTCAGACAAAGGTACCAAGACAATTCAGTGAGGAAAAGAATAGTTTGTTTTTTATTAATGCTGTGGCAACAGAATATTCACATGCAAAAAAATAAAATAAAAAAGTGAACTCCAATTTTACACCATGTACAAAAATTAACTCAAAATAGATTAAAGTCCTAAATGCAACAGCTAAAAATATAAAACTCTTGCAAGGAATTATAGGAGCAAGTCTTTACATGTCCTTGGATTAGGAAATGGTTGCATGGATAAAACAAGCAGCAACAGCAAAAAATAGATAAAATGAGCTTAATCAGAATTTTAGAAGTACACCTTGAGGAAAATGTAAAGAAAGCCAGCAGAATGGGAGAAGATACTTGAAAATCATGTATATCATAGTAGAATAGTGACCAGAGAATATAAATACTGAAAACTAAAATATAAAAAGAAAAATAACCCAATTTTAAAATGGGCAAAGAATCTGACTAGCGCTTTCTCCTAAGAAGATATGCAAACAGCCAATGACCACATGAAAAGATATTCAACATCAATAGCCACCAGAGGTATGTGAACCAAAACCAAAATGAGATACAACTTCACAACCACTAGTATAACTATAGTTTTTTTTTTTTTTTTTTAAAGTGTTGGTAAGGATGTGGAGAAAATGGAACCCCTATGCAAGCTGGCAGAAATGTAGAAATGTGCATACATGTGGAAGACAGTTTAACAGTTTCTCAGAACCGTAAACAGAATTCCCATATGACCTAGCAATTCCACTTCTAGTTATATACCCAAGACAATTAAAAACGTATGTTCACACAAAAGCTTATATGCAGATATTCATACCAGCATTATTTATAACAGCCAAAAGGTGGAAACAAGACAAATGTCCATCAACTAATGAATGGGTAAACAAAATGTGGTATAGCCATACAATGGTATACTATTTGGTTATAAAGAAAAGTGAAATACTGATACATGTTACAACATGAATGAACCTTGAAAACATGCTAAGTAAAAAGATCACATGCTGTATGATTTCATTTATTCGAAATCTCCAGACTATAAATCTAAAGAGATAGAAAGCAGATTGACAGTTTTCAGAGATTGACAGGAAGAGGAAATGAGAAGTAACTGCAAATGGGTATGAGGTTTTTAGGGGATGATAAAAATATTTTAAAATGAGATAGCAGTGTTGGCTGCACAACTCTGTGAATATAATTTAAAAATCACTTAAATGCACAATTTGAATACGCAAATTTTATGGTATATGAATTATATGTTAATAAAGTTTTTATAAGAATAAAAGAAGGATTTGTATTTCCTGGTTTTAAGCTTACGATTTCAGAGTCAAAAATATAAACACAAATGTAGGAAGAAGGAACCAGGATAAGGAGAGTTGAGGTCATGCTGAGAACATAGAATATGAGATAAGCACTGGAGTGCACTGGATGAAAGTCATCAGAAACAAGTGTTGAAAGTGGAGTCAGGAGTTTGAATGCAAGTATGAATTTAAAATAACTTATTATAACTGAAGAACCAAAAGGGAGTAAGGGTGTCACATCAAGGTTTTCCTTGCCCGTTATCAAACTTTTTACTCAGAAGGCAAAAGAAGCAATGAGAGGATTTGTTACTCCAAACCCAATTCCACTATGAAAAAAATCAGTGAAATAGAAAAGAATCTTGGAGAGGGAGAGTAAACAGTCCTATCATTTTCAGGGTTTTGTGATAACCAAGGAAGTAATGTGTGGGCAGATTTCAAAAACTATGTAGAATCCCTTGGTAAGAAATTCTAAGAGAGAATTTGGCTCAAAGTGTCAGAGACTGTCAGAAGTGAAATCAACAGTACAATCAAAAAGAACAGCACATGAAATAAAAGTGTTAACTGTCTGAATAACATAATATGGTTCATTAGATTTTAAATAACTTTCACAAAAGAGAAAGGAAGAAGAAACAACCAAGAACAATTTCCTTCGTGTTCATAGCATTTTATAGATGATCTTGTCATTCATTAATTGACTAATTGATTTATTCATTCACTCAGCAAAATTGGTATGCAAAAAGCACTGGACTGGAGTTTTTAAAAAATGAATCAAATTTGTCTGAAAGAACCAAAGCCCAGGCTAAGAGTTGAGATTTTAGAAAGAGATGACAAGCATCAAAAGAAACAATTATAGCACGATGGATTAATGTTGCCATTTATGAGTTTTAATGGTGAAAGAATTCAAAATACGTCAAGTAGCAGGAGCAGAGAAAAAAGCAAAAATAACTGCTCCTTGAAGGAAGTTAGGGGATGAAACACATGCAAATATTTGGGGAAGTTTCAGAGGGCTGTCACTTTCTTGAATAATAATGAAGAATCAATGAGACTGAGGAGAGAGAACAGTTCAGCAAACCATTTCATGAAGAGGATACTGCATGTGTTCTAACTCAAGATTTATAAAGTATTTATATATCTATTACCCCATTTGACCATCTTAATAAGCCTGGGAAATAGGTAAGGCATTTTTTTTAATCCACATATTACCACCAAGAAAACTGAGACTCAGGTTGGAAGAGAAAGCGATTTCCTTACAAATAGCAGTATTAAAGTCCCAGCCTAGCTCTTAGTTATATTTATTTTTTTTTTACCTTTTTACATATTAGACTTTATTTAGAATCAGAATAAAACATTTTTTATACAATGACACTGCCACCTAGGATTCTTTAGCATGCCACATCTTCTTCCTTTAGTGTTTGAATAAATATAGTAGTTACTGCAAAAGGACTCTATTATGCTAAGGTTTAAGCAAAATGAATTTTCTATTCCCTCAAAGTAGCTCAATTTTCCTCTCTTCAGTACATCATGATGATAAAAAAATATAAAATCTACAACTTTCTTTTGTCTTCCACTCATATTTATGAGATTTATAGTTTCAAGAAGATTTAATATAAAGGAAAGTGTGACAAAACACCTAAAGTTACTCAGCACAGACCCAACACATTATTATTATTATTATTATTATTTTATTATGGTATTGTGGGGTACAGTTAGGGGTTAGGCATACCAAAATGCTTCGTTCAGGCACCCTTGATGATAAGAGGTGTCTCCCCATCCCCAGACAGATATTTACCACCATTAATTCCATCGCCCTCCCCCCCCCATAGTTTCCCACCACTGTCAGTCATTTTCTTGTGGTAATGTGTTGGATGATCAAGGTCTGCTATATGAATCAGAACATGTGATACTTAGTTTTTTGTTTCTGTGAGAGGTCACTCAGTATTTTGGACTCTAGTTCCATCCAGGTTGCTGCGAAATTCATGATTTCATTCTTTTTTATGGCTGCGTAGTATTCCATTGTGTATATGTACCACATTTTTTTTAATCCAGTCCTCTTTTGATGGACAGCATGGTTGCTTCCAGGTTCTTGCTATTGTGAACAATGCTGCGAAGTGGGGGAAAGTTATATGACCTTATAAGAGCAGTCAGAAAGGAAAATGATGAGAGTTAGTTTTGACCAAGAAACAGGACTTTTGGGTTTTTTTTGTGGGTCTTTGGAACAAAATGAAGAAATGAGATAAACTTTCTGTCTTGATCAGATTAAAAAGAACTGATGCACTCCTGTCTTCTCTATCAAGAATAATGATTTTACAATGGAAACTGGCAGAATAAACTTCTGTAACAGAAAATTGAAGTCCATGATAAGTGCAAAGAAAACACCTGTTGCTCTAAAGGAATTTTACTCTCCTGGCTCAGGGGAATTACATCTAATGATCCTGAATGACTATGTAACTTCCATATAATAACAAAATGACCTCTGTTAATTTTGAGAAATCATGGAGACCTGGATAGGTATATGCTAGAAGTAACAACAAGCAAATATCTTAACTTTCAGGATGTACAAAAAAATGCATACATCAAATATGAAAAACAATGAGCTTGATGTTTATTCCTGGCAAGACTTCAAAGTAGAATATTAAATAAACAGTTTTGGGGCATTTAGAAAATGAAGCCATGATTGAATTTGCAACTCAGTATTCTGCTTTTTATTTAACATTATTTCCTTCAATAGTCATCCAATAAATAAATATTTAATTTCTACTATGTGCCAAGTACTGTGCTGCACTCTGAGCATAAGATGTTGAAATATATCTATTTGCCACTTATTAAAATTTATCAATAATCAAATTTAATATTCAAATAGTTGAGATTTAATATTTGAATAATATTTTATCATGCATGTGTGTCATTATTTATTTAACCCTTTCCCTATTGATGCTTTTTTAAATTATTTATCTTTTTACTATCATAAACAATGTTATAATAAATACCCTGGTGATAAAGCTTTTTCTGAGTTTTGAATATTACGGTTATGAAGTCAAGGGATATGAGTGTTTTAAAACCCTTGATATATGGTGCCAAATGCTTCCCATAAAGGTACTACCAATTTCTAGTTGCACCACTGGAAGAGGGTGTTCATCTCACTAAATCTTTGACAATACTGAGTATTTTTTCTCAGACAAATAGATTTGCCAAAACAAGTAATATGTCACTTTCAAAATTTACAATTTACAAATGTACAACATCGAGATTGTACATCTTTTTTATACTTATTCATTGCATATAATTCCTCTTCCTCGATGTGTCTGATCATGTTTTGACTAAATTTATGGGGTTTTAATCTTTTATTATTGATTTGTATAAGCTCACAAATATATATGAAAATAATACTTTTCCAATCATATTTGTTGCAAATGTTTCCCCAATTTGTTTTTTTATTTTGGTGTTATATTTTTGGCAAATAAAAGTTTTAAAAATTTGTGGTCAAACCTATTGGACTTCTTGTTTTTTTTCATTGTGCTTATGCTTTAAAAGTCATTCCCCATTCAAAGATCAGGAAAAAAACCTCTCTTTATATTTTTTATCATTTCATATTTTTATACTTCATTTCCTTCATAAATAGAGTTATCAGGCTGGAAGCTCATACATGTGCTTTGGACACAGTTTACCTGGATTTCTAGAAGGTATTTGTAAAAGTCTTCAGTATCTGCCATCTCACTGTCTTTTTTCCTGTGCTTACAATGATGTTCAATTCGGCCCTATTCTGAATGCAGAAACTTTAAAAACAAACAAACAAAACTTGTTAAAATTCTCTCCTTACTTGACTTTCATGGCAAAATCATACTCTCTAGATTCATTTAATTTCTCTTCTGATTATTTTCTCTCTGTTTTTATTTTACCCCTCTTTTGACCTCATAAAGGCTATCTTTTATTGTCTGCACACCTCTCTGGAGGATTTCATTCACTACTATCATACCTTCAACTATCATGTATATGTTTATGATATCCATATGGATGTCTACAGCTCAAGTTTCTCCCATGAATGCTACATCTTTATATACAAGTGTCTTCTGGACATATCCATCTGACTGTCCTACTTGGGAACCTGGTGGATTAACTTTTACATGGTGCTATCAACTTTTCTTTCCATATTTAATAACTTTACATTGTCATTTAGCTCACCTTTTATACCTTTTGCACTTTATACCTCTCTCACATTTAATTATCAACATCTGATAAATATACCTAGTCTTGTTCTTAACATCATAGCTATGGATGCTCTTATCCTTGCCTGGGACATCCTCCTTTTTATAAACTCCTACCCATGTCTTCAAAATCCAGCTTAAATATCAGTTCCTCAATTATGTCTTCTTCATTTTTGTCATATGTGGTTATTCCAGTCTCTGTAGTCCCAGAGTACTTTGTTCTTATTTCAAACCACAATATATTTTATCTAATTAAAATTTGGTATTATCTGACAGAATATGAGCTCCTAAATAGTAGGGCAATAGGGCACATGTTATTTTCATTAACATGTACTTAGGATTGTGCCTGTATAAATCTTGGTTAATATCTATTTATTGAATGAATGATATGTTTGTATACAAGATGAAGAAATGTGAACTGGATAATACTACAAGGCAAATAATTGGATCTCAACCCTGGGTACTGAGAATCACCTATGGGATTTAAAAAAGAAATACTTTGGTCCCATTCTCCAAAGATACTTATTCAGTAAATTTGGCTCAGGGCCTAGGTATATGTTTGTTTATAAATGCCACACGTTATCCTAATGCGCTACTGAGGTTGAGCACTTCTGAATAGAGTCATAAAGGTACTCACAGATACTCATTGATAATTGATTTTGACTTCGAGAAAATCATTTTTGGGATACTGAAGGAATTATGTCTTGGACCTATCCCATTCAACATTTTTCCTCAATGATTTGTATGAGATCATAATGTGATATATTTATTCAATTTGCAGATGATCAAAATGGAAGAAGGGTTGATAATTAACATTTATTGAGAACCTACCTTATGCAAGGCATTGTATGATTTATATTTTATCAATTATCTTATTTAATTCTCACAATACCATTTTATAGATAAGAAGATTGAGTCTTAGAAAAATTATTTGCCCAAAGCACGCAGTGAGAAAAATAGACAAGAATCAAATCCAGACCTGTCAGCATTAAAGCCTTACATATCCAAAATAGAAGACAAAGCCAAAATCAAAAACAACCTCAGTTTGAAAACAAATTAAATAGGAATGAGTATAAGCAGTCAGACTTACAAAATCAACTACACAAAATTTAAAATAAAAGCAAAAATCAAAGAATCAATGTTGATTCTTCCTATCCATGAGCATGGAATATTTTTCCATTTGTTTGTGTCTTCTTGGATGTCTTTGAGCAGTGTTTTGTAGTTTTCATAGCAAAGGTCTTTCACTTCTCTGGTTAGGAAGATGCTGAGGTATTTCTATTTTTTTTTTTTTTGGTTGCTATTGTGAATGTGATTGTGCTTTTTATTTAATTCTCTGCCTGTTTGCACTTGTCTTTTTTTTAAGGTCTGAAGTTGATATTTGTATTTATTTTTATTTTTTAAAATTATATATATTTTTATTTTAAAATTTTGGGGTACAGTTAAGGGTTAGGTATACAAATATTTGTTTTCACTTTTTAATAGGATTGTTTGTTTTTCCCCTTTTGGCATGTTTGAGTTCCCTAATGCTGGATGTTAGGCTTTTATCAGATATACTGTTGGCAAATACATTTTTCCTACTCTGTGGACTGTCTGCCCACTCTCTTGATGGTTTCTTTTGCTTTGCAGAAGCTTTCAGTTTGATGAGATTCCACTTGTCTATATTATCTCTTATGGCATGGACTTTTGGGGGTTTGATCAGTAATTGGTTGCCTATTCCAATGTCTGTAAGGATGTCTCCTGCATTTTCTAAGACTCTTATAGTTTGATATTCAATGCAATCCTCACTAAATTATCAGCATCATTCTTATCAGACCTGGAAACGACAATACAGACGTTCATATGGAAACAAAAACGATCATGAATAGCCAAAACGATCCTCAGCAAAAGAAATAAAAAGGGAAGTATCAAATTTTCAAACTTTATTATAAGGCTACAATAATCAAAAAACCCTGGTATTGGTACAAGAACAGACATAGACCAATGGAACAGGATAGAGATTCCAGAAGCAAAACCTCAATTTCAACATCTTCAACAAAGCCTCCACCAACAACTACTGAGGAGAGGAGAGCCTGTTCACTAAATGGTTCTGGGAAAACTGACTGATCACATGCAGAAGATCGCATATAATATGTCTACCTGTCACAATACAAAAAAATCAACTCTAAATGGACCAAAGACCTACGCGTAAATAATTAATTTTAAAATAAAATATTCTTAGAAACAAAGATATAACTTGAAATTAAAAAGCATAACTGTACAACTGAGAAAATATAGCAATTCTATCTAAGGTAAAAAAGAAAAAAAAACTAAAATTTGCCCAATCATTTAAAAAATAAGCTGCAATTCCTTTCTGTACCACATTCTTGGGGGTAATAAGTCATATCTGTGTGTTATCCATACTGTGAAGAAGTCATTCTTTCTTATTCTCGGTTTTCTTACTCACACTTCAAAGGCTTTCCAAAAGTTGACGAACAAATCTGGTCTCATTTTTTCCACTTTATTTAGATTTTTCATGTTTTCTATCAGGCTTTGCCATTTTAGGAGAATATTATAAACATTTTGTGACAACTTGCTATTGTCTTCTTGCACCATTTGACTTTAGATGTTCAGTTTACCAAATTAAACCCTCCTCAGTATCTTCTTGCACAACTATTTATACAACTTCCAAATTTTATGTGCAGACAGGGTCCTGTTTAATCAGTTGTTTCTTCAACCCTCTGTTGTAATGCTCTATGGCACATGACACAATTATTTTAGACATTTTGGTTCACTTTACCTTACACGTTCATCTTTGAACCTACCATCCTGTTGAATTCTACCCAGTAAGAATCATGCAATCACTTCACTATTAAAAATCACACTCCCTCGCAGTGAACCAGGTAGCCAGTGTGTTGCCACGTGCCATACAACTCAGAATCATCATCATCATCATCTCGAAAAGTGCCTCACCACCTATCAAAACCATCAATTTAGAAGAAAAAAAGTCATCACAAAATCCTCTGCCAAGCAACTCTACTTGCCATGGTCTTTACATCTATGTACCAGTGTTTAATTGCTTCCTTTTCCCCTTCAGCTTACAAACCTGAGGCAGGTGATTTTTGTCTTTTCTTCTTGTATTTATTTTTATTTTTATTTTTCTCTTTTTAAGCTAAGTAGGAGTTTGTCTAAATATCTGCTGCTTGATTTCTGGCCCTCCGGTTCTACAGTACCTGCATTATTACATACAACAGTCTTTCATACTTGACTCCCATCTCCCTCCTTACAAATATAATGGCTTTTGGAGATAAATATGGAGACATTAAGGGGTTTATTAATAATCTAATGTTCTTCCTTCAGATCTCAAGGGGTCTTTCCTCAGAAAAGTTTTCCCTTCCTTCTCTGAGATGTCAGTTTCCATGCTCTTATGACTCCTTACACTTCTACTTTATAGCATTTTTATTCTTGTGCACTTATATTGTTCTTTAATTAATATCTTCCTCCTCCACTCAAGTGAAAGCTCCATGAGAGAAAGTCACATGTATGTTTTGTTTGACATTGAATACCAGCACCTAACAGAACCTAGAACATAGTATATGCTTAATAAATATTTGGTGAACAAATGGCAAATAAATCAATGAATGAATGGCCCTTTACTTCTCATATATAAAGATTCAGAGAAACAGAATACTACTTCTGTATATGTACTCTCACAACTCTAGAATGGCAGCTGGTCACAGTAGCAGGCTTGCCTCAAAATTTGTCATGACTCAAAGCCAAGCTCAAGCCATGAGGTGGCCAAACAATTTAAGCCAGCATAGGGATGCAGTGAGCACAGTGTCATACACATAGTTTGGAGTTTAATAAATTCTTGTTGAATCACTGACTTCGCAGAGAGTGAGAAGCTATTTGAATGTTGTGTAAAATGGCATAAATGAGGAAAATATGTGGATGGTGTTTTAAAAAAGAAAATGGAAAAAACATGGCCCATGTCCAGAATAGGAATTGAGGAGGACTGAAGCAAGAGGTAGTATTGGCAGAAACTAGTTTTTTCTCCGTATAATTGGGTTTCAGAAGTTTGAAGTTGGTCTGAGTGTAAAAGTGCTTTGGGGAATTGAGATTTTGAGATGTGATCCTTTCCCACCCATATATTATTCTTATTTTATCGTGTCCAATTTTGGAATACACAATTTTAAAAATATATAGAAAGCTTGAATAGTGTCTGGAAGAGCATGACAAATGTGACTAAACTATATTTAGACAAGGTTTAGAGAAGAAGTGAAACTTTTCAGCCCAGAGAAGAGTGGGCTATGGATGGTGGTTTCATTATTGTTTTCAGGATTTTTGTTTTGCTTTATCTTTTTTATCACAGAAAAGTAAAAATGTATCATATCTACTAAGGGCAGATTAAAAGAGGCTACTTTTGACAGCAATTTAACAAACTTGTTAAATAAATGAGTGATTTATGAGAGTCAGGAATCTTCTTTACCAAAAACCTTCAAGAAAACAGATCAACTTTTCCAAATTTGGAAGGCTTTGTAGTGCTAGTTAAAGACAGGGACAGGGCTGGAGTAGCTTCTATGTTAACTATATGACTTCTTAGGTCCCTTCCAGTCCTGAATAGCTATAAATAATGTACATTTAAACAAAGTATATAGTGCATTAAAGGCCTAAACAAACACAGACCTCCAGATACGATCATCATGCTGATTTTATGAAATGCCTAGATATTACATCTCAGCAGCAGTCAGTAGAAACAAATATTTATTGCACCCTGATGGGGGGTAGAAGTCACACTTAACTATGAATTGCTATGAAACATAAAGGTATTGTAGTCAAGTATTAAATTATTCATATTGGGCTGGGCACGATGACTCAAGCCTGTAATCCCAGCACTTTGGGAGGTCGAGTCAAGAGGACTGCCTGAGCTCAGGGGCTCGACACCAGGCTGGTGACAAGAGACCTTGTCCCTACAATAAATCAAAAAATTACCCCAGTATGGTGGCTCTTGCCTGTGGTTCCAGCTACTTGAAAGACTGAGATGGAAGGATCACTTGAGCCCATCAGGTCGAGGTTCTGGTGGCTGTAAGCTTACCACTGCACTCCAGCCTGGGCGACAGAGTGTGACTCCAACTTAAAAAAAAATCGTATTGAACATGAGCTCAACAGGTTGAGCCTAAGAAATATGGGCCGTTTCCACAATTCAGTCATGGTGTAAACATGAAAGGTAATATGTAATATTATTTCTGCCAAACACATCACATTCAATGAGTTGAGATAATTGGACTGATGTGCCTCTGAAGAAAAAGTATATAGCCATGAGGCTGCTGTACAATGCTAAGCTGCAACAGAGTCTCAAAGGCTGCTTGCACAAGCCATCATCAAAGGAAAGAAAAAAGAAGAAAAAAAGATTCCAAATGGTCTACCTAATGAAGCATTGATGGTTTTTCATTCCATGCATAACTTGTTTCAGTATGCACTGAGGTTTTGCCGGTGTGGACTATAGACAGCATATAGCCATTAGTATTCAAATTTTAATATAATTGAGATGTCACATTGTATTAGCTATACTATATAAAAACCTACATTTCCAAGTTAAATTTAAAAAGTAAATTTATTACTGTAGCACAGAAAAGATAGGTGTATGTGTGTATACACACAGAGCAGACATATTAATCATTTTTTTCATAGTTTTACACACAGTAAGATAACAGTATATGTAATTAAACAGAGATGATTGAATAAATCAAACCTGAGGCACTCATGGAATATTGGCAAACTAAAAGCATCAGCTCCCCCCATATAGTTAATCAGTTTTCGTTTTAGGATATTTTCCCATTTATACCTTTATTTGAAAAGTCACATGAAAATACTTGTAATCCTGGGTTTGGAAACTTTTCGTTTGCTTATCTTTGATCATTTGACTCTGAAACATCTCATCCCAATAAGGCCAAAGATATCAGACAGCCTAGTGGATGAAAATGAAAAACAAAGTTTTTAAAAGCTCTAAGTCTTATTTTAAGCACTATTTGCAATGTACCAGATGCATTTGCAGTACAAAATTCCCTCCAAAAGACAGTAATCCTCAGGAACATGTGGGTGTACTTAATTGGCTCATTACTTCTGGGTATCTAATGTCCAAAAGAGAATCTTCAAGGAGGGTGGTCTGTGAATGACAATTATAGAGGAAGTTCAGAGGTTAAGGATACATTTTCTAGATTTGCCTTTGTTCTGGCAAAAAAAAAAAACCACTCCCACCTACACCTGACTTCTTGATCTTGATTTGCCATTTAACAAGAACTTCTGCAACTTCCCTAAAAAATTTATATCTGAGGTCCAACAACCTGGATCCCTTCAGAAGCTCTACCAGTAGCCTGCTAGGCCCAAGTCAAAGAACCACTGAACCATGTGAATGGACTTCTGACCACCTCTCACCAGAACAAAGGAGATCTGTAGCAACCCAAAACTCTAGTGCCTTCCTCAGGGATGAGAAGCAGACCTGTGAATTTCTTATCTCAGTATATATAATCCTCGGAAGCCAAAGGCACTAATATGGTTTCCATTAACTTCTATCTCCTACATGTAGCATAATTTATACACTAAGAGAAACCACCAACAAAATGAAAGCAAGCAATATAAACTTATGAAACTGTCTCATCTGTAGTTTTTTTAGAGGTTATTTTAAGCAAAGAGAGACACAAAGTTTAGTTTAATTTAGATACTGTTGTATTCAGTCTGCTATCCTTTGTTGGCAGCAGAGAAACCCAAATCAAAACCAAGATTCCTCCAAGATTTCCTGCTCCTTACAGAAGAGACACATGCACACAATTCTTGCAAAGACAAATTTAGTTTACCATGTTTTGGAAATGCAGCTCAGTATATCAAAGACAAATTGCTCTAGTAAGCTAATGTTACAGATCAAAATATATGAAAGAGGGAAAAAGCAGAGTGGATGCCAGATTACTAAATTTATAAATGTGTAACTCAGTGAGATTTTCCCAATTCTCACTAGATGTTCTAAGTTAGTATTGAATAGACCTGGAGGCTCTGATTGCCTTTGCACAGATTGCGTTCCAGCAGCCTTCCGATATTTGAACACTCAGGTCTTGGTCCCATGCCGTGCAAACAGTCAGCCTCCCATGTATTCCGTATACCAGGAGTAATTTATAAATCCATTTATAAAGGTAGTCGCAGTGCAAAAACAAGCAACCCCATTACAAAATGGACAAAAGATATGAACAGACACTTCACAAAAGAAG
>CAUYQG010129883.1:0-21612 GCA_963574415.1 Tarsius wallacei
CTGCGTAGTATTCCATCGTGTATATGTACCACATTTTTTTAATCCAGTCCTCTTTTGATGGACAGCATGGTTGCTTCCAGGTTCTTGCTATTGTGAACAATGCTGCGATAAACATACGTGTGCAGGTATCTTTCCTATAGACCAACCTCGATTTAAATTAAGTTTCTCTGTTATACTTTTAAGAAGTCTTGTATTCTTTCACAGCACTTGTTAGAGCTGGGAGTTATATAAGCTAATCTGAGTCTTTTCTCCTGTGATTTCTTCTGCTGCCTTGAAAGCTCAGGAAACTGGCCTGTCTTGTCTCCTTAAGGACTTTACTTCTGCAGTTCTCCTCTTTCTCCAAGTCATCATCCTTCTTTACTGGCTCATTTCAACCAACTTAATAATATCCTTCAGTAGTTCTCATTAAGTAGTAAGAATAACAAAAGGTGCCCTTTCACCCCATATAACTCCTTCAGTTACTGCTGCTTTTTTGTGTTCTTCCACAGCTTAGGATCCAAAATGAGTTAGTTGTAGTCTCTGCTTTGTTCCTTGTCATTCAGCCCACAGCCCATTTCAATTAAGCTCTGATTCACATCTTTCTAATGAAGGTGCCCACTTTAGGGTTCTCAGTAACCTTCATTTTGCCAGAGTTACTGGGTAGTTCTCTTTCTTTTCCTACATTGATTTTTTTCTTAGCAACCCTGAAACCAGTGAGTTGTTTCCTTCTTCCACTTGTGACTCTCTATTGTTTTCCAGGATGCACGTGCTGAGATGGATAGAGGCTAGCAAGAGGCTTACTGGGAGTAGGGAATTGCCTGTGAATTATGCAAGTGGAAGAAAGCAAGACTGGTCAAACCTTCAGACCAAGATCTAACACTTATGAAAGGTGAGCTCAGGAGTGAAGATTGCTTATTAGGGAAAATCCACATTAGGCAGACTTGGTGAGGCCATACTACCTACAGTGTGCTCAAAAGGTAAACAGAGCCTGAAGCTGTTAACAGTTAGGTACACTCTTTACAACTGAGTAGCAAGATGTTTCTTGAAGGGAGATTCTGGTAGGGAAGTTGGAGACCCCTGTTCTAGAGGATTCTGGGAAGGCAAAAAGAAAGCAACGAATACATTTAGAGACTATTGCAGAATCCACGTGAGAGATTATGATGGCTTGGATAATATAGGATACAGTGGAGAAGGGGAGAAATGGGCAAATAAGTGCTATATTTTAGAGGTACAACAGATAAGCAGGACTAACTAAGAGATTCATTGTGAAAGAGTAAAAAATAGAAAAATCAAAAATAACTCACATCTCTGAGGTAAACAACTACATCAATAGGTATGAGTATATTTATTTAAATGTGGAAAAATAGGAGAGCTACAGGTTTAGAAAAGCAAGAGTTCTATTTTGGCCATATAGTATAAGTACCTGTTAGATATCCAAAGAGTTATTCAATAGGCTGTTGGATTTATAAGTCTGGAGTACACTGGAGAGGGCAGAACTAGAGATATAAAGCTAGGATCCAGGACAGAGATGATACTTAAAATCATGGGATTTAGGAAGAGTATACAAATGAGGGGAGAGTCCAGGATCAAACCCTGACATATTCTTTCTTTGTCAGGTTGAGCAGAGAAGGAGGAGGATGCAAAGGAAACTGAGAAAAAGTGATTACCTGTTATTCACCATTGTGTCCACAGTGCTATTCACCATTGTGTCCACAGTGCTTAGAACAGTATTTGGTATATAGTGGACACTTTTTAAATATTTGTTGAATGAATAAATGAATGGGAGAACCAGTTCTCCACTTGGAATTTATAACATAAATCAGATTATGCTTTTTCCCTGCTGTGATGTAATAAGAAAGATATAATATGTCTCTGTCCCCAGTTTCTGACACTTGAGCTCTTAAAACCCTGTAATTTTCTTAGTGATAGAGTGATAGGGGTGTCTTCTACAGAGTGTCTAAATCCTTGGAATTTTCTGTATGATAGAACATCTTTTGTTCTAATGAGGCGACACTTGGTTGGCTTCTGGATAGTTTCAGCATTGGGTGCTGCTCACCAGAAAGAGCAAACCATGATTAGACTCTTGGAACTTTCAACTCCACCTCCATCTTCTAGGTAGGGAAGAGGGCTAGAAATTGAGTTAATAATTTATCATGCCTATGCGATGCAAAATCCTTAAACTATGGGGTTCAGAGATCTTCCAGGCTGGTAAATACATCTACATGCCAGGAGAGTGGTGCACCCTAACTCCATGGAGGGACAGAATCTTCTGGACTCAGGATCTTCCAGACCTCACCATTTGTACCTCATCATCTTGAGTTCTATGAATCCTTGTAGCAAATTGTCAAACCTGAGGAGGGGGTTGTGGGAACCTCTGACTGCAGCCAAGTTAGTTACAAGTCCTGGTTGCCCAGAACTTGTGGTTGACATCTGAAGTAGGAGCTGTCTTGTGGCACTGATCCCTTAACCTGTGAGGTCTGATTCTAACTACAGGTAGATAGTGTCAGAATTGAATTGAATTGTAGGACACTCTATTGGTATCTGCTGGGGAACTCATTGCTGGTGTGGAAAAAAACCACACATTTTGTGTCAGAAGAGTTGTAAGTATAGAAAAGCAGGGGTTTTTTGTGTGTATTTTTTATTTTTACCTGCTTTAAACTCAGTGGATTACCAATTTGAAATAGAAACCAGTTACAAAATTCTACATCTTCTGGCTCTTGCCCGCTTCACTGATCTTACCTCATATTACATTATGCTCTAGCCACCCCTTATCTCTATGTCTCACACCAAGCTTTTTTTCACATTAGGAGCTTTCACTTGGTCTTTCTTCCTGGTGTGATCTAAGGCAAGATATAGCTCCTTATCATTCAGATCACATTCCAGAATGTCATAGCCTCAGAGATACCATCCCTGGCCATTATATATAACTTAACACATTTCCCCTGATTTTGCCACATGCTTGTATTTTATTTCTTTATTCCAATTCTTCTGGTTATTTTGTCTCTAAACTTTATTTTGACTTAAGACGTTTGAACAATGGGCTCTTTTAAAATTTTTAATTAATTGCTAGCTAGCCCTTTCTGCCAGCTCTATCAATCAAACAATTCTTTCTTACCCTTCAGTGGATCTAAAGAGGCCAAAGTAACTGTACCAAACCCTGGAAAACTGAATTTGAATTATAATCTAAAGCCCTCAGAGGCTTTCTAAGGAGACTGAAATCATCAAATTCATCTCTGTGATAAAAAGATCATTTTTATGACAGCTTGAAGAAGAATGAGGCTAAAGACAGGAGCTCAGCTCAGTCACAAGGCTAGTACTACTAGAATCTAGACAATAGAATCCAGTAATGATGGTCTGATCCAGGGTACTAGTGGCAAGGTGGTGAAAAGAAGGGACAGATGTGTGGCCTACTTCAGGATGGGATTCCTCAGAATTTATCATCTGTTCATATATTCAATCACTCATGAGTTATTGACACTACTTGGTATCATACACTGGGCTGAGTTCTAGGGGATGCTAGTGAGCAAAATACTTCCCATCTAGTGGAAGAGAAAGACACTAATGAATTATTAATTATGGTTTATAAGCAATCTTTTGAAGCAAACAGATAGGGTTAAATGGTATAGGATGATGATGATGATGATGATGATAGAATAATAATAATAATAATAATAGTGATACTTAGAGATTAGAGAGAGGTCAGGGAAGACTTTCCCAGGGAGGTGGTATTTTAGTTGAGAATGGAAGAGGAGAGAGAAACAACTGTGAGGCAAAATGATGTTCTAGATAAAGGCTACATGTGCATCTTGGGGATGGAGAGGAGGGAGTCTAGGATGAATGAAACCATTTTCTTGAGCAGTTGTATTAATGCTGATTCTTTCCAAGTAAGACAGGGATGGTAGGAAGAGAAGCTTTTCTGAGGGGAAAGATACTACATTCTGTTTTTAATATGTTAAGTTCTAATGTCTGCAGAAAAACCACCTGTCTGGTTGATAGTTGGAAATGTAGAATTGCAGCCCAAGCAATAGCTAGGTACATGTGTAACAAACTTAGGCCCAAGAGTCATTATATAGGTGGGTTTGAAGCCATAGGGATTTGTACAATTGCCTCAGAACACTGAGGAGCACCATCTTTTAAAGGACAAAAGTTAGATGCAGTTCAGCAGAAGAGACAGGAAAACTCAGGGGCAGAGGAGGAAAAGGCATCAGGGAAAAGATGGGTCAAGGATGTACATTAACTGTTGTAGTTGGCAGCCAGGGAGTCAGTGCTAGTCTCACAGTATTTAGTTTCAGTAAAAGTGGCTGGGGCAGAAAACAAGACTGCATACAAAACATGAAAGAAGTATTGGTGGAGAGGGAAGGAGGTGTAGAAAGGTGGAAATAACAGAAGTATATTTGAGAATGGTGGCTGGATATAGGCAGAGTGAAGTTAATGATTTGAGTAATTATAAACATGTCAACATTTTAGTATTTTTTGCGTTGCCTTTTTTGGTTTCTGTACAAGAACATTGCCATTTTATTTTATAGCTCTAAGTGTAACAAACTTACTGTTGGTGGAAACCCATATGAATGTCAGAAAATTGCAGAGCAACAGTGTAATCAACATGTGGAAGCAGTCTTCCAGTAGTTAACCATTCAGCTGGAATTGCACCCTATTAATTTTAATATATTTTAATAACACACTTATTGATTTCCTGACTGTGTACTTAATGTTTCTTAGTTTTATTGAAAATCAAAATAAATTTGTGTTATTCGTAGTTAATGATTAAGATATAACATTTTGGGTAGTTTTCTGTCAATAATGAAATGCAATCAATTTAATAAACTTATTTGAGCTTATTTGCGAGGCACAGCTAACTGGACTCTGTCTCCAAGGAGTTCACAGTGTATTGTGATAGAGAAAAATGCACAATGTAAAATATAATGTGATTTTAAAAAATATAGACAAAGTTTTATAGAAGGGGAAATATAACACACTCAACCCCATAGAAACATGGAAAGAGTGGTAAGAAGGGGACCCCCCAAAAACCCAGAATTATCTTTTTGGAAGGTGAACCTTTGTAGTACACTCTTCCCCCACAAGGTAAGTGTTCTAGGAACCCATCAGCATCAGTGTACTAGCTAGCATTGTTGTGAGAGGCGTTTGGCCTCAGTGAATTGTTGGAGTCTTTCAACACGCTTGCCTGTTTCATGATGGGTGATTTACAAGTATACCTGCCCACCCTGTGCTGAGTGTTAAGTAGTTTTTGACAAAAAAGTAGCATGACCCCTGTGCCCTATTCACCCGATCTCACCCTGAGCGACATTTTTTGTTTCCCCAGATGAGCAAAGTCCTCAGAGGGAAACATTTTGCCAACATGGAAGAGGTGTAACAAAAAATGGCATTAGTGCTAAAAGCCATCAAAATTGACAAGTTCAAAAACTGTTTTTGAGCAGTGGAAAAAGCATCTCTTTATTTTATTTTATTTTATTTTTTTAAGTCAGAGTCTCACTCTGTCTCCTAGGCTGGAGACCAATGGCACTCTCAAAGCTACCACAGCCTTGACCTGCCGGGCTCAGACGATCCTTCCACCTCATCCTTCCAAGTAGCTGGGACCACAGGCACGTGCCACCATGTTGGCTAACTTTTTTGATTTATTGTAGAGATGAGGTCTCGCCATATTGTCCAGACTGACCTCGAACTCCTGGGCTCGGGCAATCTTCTTGCCTCGACCTCCCAAGTGCTGGGATTACAGGCATGAGTCAAGCCACTGTGCTCTGTCTAAGAAAGTATTTTTTAATAAAGGCAGGTACATGGTATTTTTTATACATGATGCTATGGCATGCTTAATAGACTACAGTGTGGTGTAAATATAGTTTTATATGCACTTGGAAACCAAACATTTTTTAATGACTCATTTTATTGTGATATTTGCTTTATTGTACAGGTCTGGAATGGAACGTGTAATATCTCCAACATATGCCTGCATAAAGACTTTCCTCAAACTATACTGACCTTAAGTGAGACCATGTATGCAAAAAAAATGTTGCTTAGTGCCTGAAACATAATACGCTTGCAGTTGAAGTTATTATCAATATCTTTATTACACTTCAGAAAAGATGTTTCCAAAATTTTCGTAGCGTAATGATTAGGTTTGTCAATGTGATGTCTCAAGATTCCTGTATTTCTACTCTACAGTCTCCTTTCCTCTTCTAGTTGATTAAATTATTTATAGGAAAAAAATACATAGAAAGAAAAGTGGCTCAGAGAAGTAGAACTTGATTCTCTCTCAAGTAGAAGCCTAGAGCAGTGGTCAGCCCTGCTCTGTGAGGTCATCAGGAGTCCCATTATGTTTTCCTTGATTTCCTAGGATAGTGTCTTCTCTTACATGGCTGGGGCTGGTCCGCTAACACTTTACCTATGTTCTAGGCCTAAGGATGGGGAAAGAGAAAGTAGAGCTCAAGCATCTTGACCGACCCAGAAATGGCATGTTTCAGTTCTCTCCACACTCCGGTTTAATTCTATCGAGCCTGTCTATCTGGATCAGAATGCAAGCATACGGAAACCTCTATCTGCAACGGAGTGCCCGAGAGGTAGTCTCTAATTGTGTGGCCCTTCGTCAGGCAAAAACACAGGGATTCTATTACCAAAGTGAAGGGGCTAACTAGTAGCCTCTGCCACAAATAATGTGACAAAGTACAAAAGCTCCTTTGGACCAGGGGCCAAGATAGCTGGACATATGTCTTGGCTCGCTTCAAAGTATTTGTGTGACCTTGAGACCACTGAGCCCCACAGGTCTCAGTTTCTCTAGGTCTCAGTGCTTTCATCTTCACTGCTTAGGGACTCCTTAACTCTTCGTCACATGACAGAATGATAATTAAGATTTACTGGGCCCTTGCTATGGAGAGACACGATTATTATTATTTTACCCGTATTGCCTCTTTGAATGCTCTCAGCAACCCTGTGAGGTGGCCCTGTTATCCTCACTTTAGTGCCAAGAAAAAGGAAACAGGGAGAAATTAAACTGCACAGTTGGGATCCGATCTGTCTTTCCTGGCCTTCTCTCCGTCCCCCCTCCTTTCCTTTCCTTTTTCCTTTATTCTTTCTTTCCTTTCTTTCTTTCCGAGACAGAATCTCAGAATGTGTTGCCTAGGGTGGACTTTAACTTCCGTGCTCAAGTGATCCTCTCACCTCAACCTTCTGAGTAGCCGGGATTTCAGGTATGAGCCGTTGTGCCTGACTGATCTTCACTTTCTTTCTTTTTTTTTTTGAGTTGGAGTCTCACTCTGTGGCCCAGACTGGAGTGCAGTGGCCGCACCCGGCCACCGCAGCCTCGACCTGCCGGGCTCCGGCGATCCTTCCGCCTCAGCCTTCTGAGTAGATCTTCACTTTCTTAATGCCAAAGTGCAAATGTGTATGCGATCAGCAGTAACTCATCTTACCCCTTAACTGAAACGCTGTATCAGTTTCCTATTCCTGCTGGAGCAACTTGTCACAGACTTAGTGGCTTGAAACCCTGGTCACACACATGCACTATCTCAGTTTCCTGGAGGCCAGAAGTCCTTGCTTCCATCCCTAAATCTCCTTCTCTCACTCTCCCGCCTCCCTCCCTCCCTCCCTTGTAAGGACTCTGTGATTACATTTAGAGACCATATAGATAATCCAGGATAACCTTCTCATCAAAATCCTTAAGTTAATCACATCTGCAAAATCCCTCTGGCTATGTATGGTCATATAATCACGGGTCCCAAGCATTTCGTTGTGGACTTCTTGTGGAGCCATTATTCCACCTACCACAAACACTCTTTTAGAGAATGTCAGTAACTTATCAGTTAGGAAATCCTATAGACTTCCTCAGGTTTTTCTACTTTCGGGCTATCTGTAATATTTGATATTGTCTACTGCATACTTTCTTTTACAACTCTCACAAAAAAGGAGAAATTAGTGAAGGCTTCCTGGTACAATTAGGTTTGTAACTTCCTAATTACTACCTGCTTGAATTTCCACCCTCTTTGATGACTACTTTAAAAAAAATTTTTTCTTAGCTTGTCCCTCAATGTAGATGTTTCCCAAAGACTTTTAAAATTATTTATTCTTCTCACTCTAATTGCATTGATATCCTCTTATACCTGATCTTATAGTAGAATCTGGAACCAATATTTAGATGGTACCCATCATTTGTGCCTTCAAATCTGATTTTCTACTTGAAAATGTCTCAATGCAGCATTTTAAAGATGTCTGCTTGATCAACCCTGACTGTTCTGACCTTTCCAGTCAGTGTTTCCAACTGAAATTGGTGTCTACTCTTGTATATGTGCTGTTCTCTTGGGTGTGTTTTGTTGATGGCTCTTTACGTTCTCAGTCATCCTGACTCGTGTGAACTCAGCATTCTCTTACATTCTCCTATCTCATTTGTTTCTCAAAGTGTGCAGATTCCACTTGTATGATATCTTATTCTTATTCTTTGCATTTGCTCTATTGCCACCGCCATTGCCATAGTTCTCTTGTCAAGTCTATCTCATTAGCACACCAGTCTATGTTATACATTGCTGCCTGACTTATCTGTACAAAGCTGAGTACTAATCTTAGTACATCTGTTTTCCAGAACCACCTTTATCAGCTTTCAGCATTATTTCTTCCAATTCACATTTGTATACTTTTTGCTTCTGACAACTTAAACTTCTTGTTTTCTGTTCCTCACCTATACCGAGTGACGTATCTATCTCTGCCCTCTTGCTAATAATTTCCTTATACCTAGAACATCTTTCTCAGCCGTTTGCACTTATCTAAACCCAACTCATTCTTCAGGATTCAATTTAATACTCTTTCTATAATACCAGGAAGGCTTCACTAATTTCTTCCTTTTTGAATGATCAGACACTTCCCCGTCTTTTATTAAATTTAATACCTTAGATTAGTTTATGTTTTTGAAAATGTCACTGAAGAAACGATTGTAGTGGATTCGCCACTCAGTATAGGTGTTTAAGAAATATTCCTAAAGGCATGAATCTGTAAAAGAGGAAAGTCGGACAAGAGCAAATGGTTTTCGATTTGTAGAGTGAGAGTGTGGTGTCAGAATCTTGGGTTTATTAACTATCTTAAAAGGCACATTCAATATAAAAAACTTGGAAAAATTAAAAGCTTATTTTTTTCAATTCAAATATTGATAGAGTCCCTATTTTTGGTTATTCTTGCCATAGGTTTGTAATGAATACCAGTTGAGTTTTTTTTATATATATTATAGAGATATAGGGTACAAGCGAGGGTTTACTACATAAGTAGGCTGCATGCAGGTGAAGTTTGGGCTTCTAACTGGCCCTCACTCCTCCTTTGTGTTGTCACGTGTCCCACACCCTCCTCCCTCCCCTAGTGGGTCCAGGGGCCACTGATCCCTCCCTTGTGCTAATAGGATTAGTGTTCAAGGCCCACTTATGAGTGAGAACGTGCAATATTCAAGTCCTTGTTTTTGTGATAGCTCACTTCATATGACGGTCTACAACTCCATCCAATTTGCTGTGAAGTCCATGATGTTGTCCTTCTTTATGGCTGTGTAATACTCCATTACGTATATGTACCTGATTTTATTTACCCAATCCATTTTTTATGGGCAGCAGGGTTGGTTCTATGATTTTGCTATTGTGAATAGTGTGGCAATAAGCATGTGTGTGCCGGTATCTTTTTTGTAGAGTGATTTATGCTTCTCCAGGTATATTCCCAGGAGAGGGATTGCCGGATCATGTGGAAGGTCAATCTTTTCATTTTTTAAAGAATTGCCACGCTGTTTTTCATGGAGGTTGAAATAGTTTGCACTCCCACCAGCAGTATAGAAGCATTCCCTTTTCTCTGCACCCACACCAGCATCACTTGTTTTTTGACTTATTAATGATAGCCATCCTTACTTGAGTTAGGTAGTATCTCATTGTGGTATTGATTTGTATTTCTCTGATGATTAGTGAGACTAAGCATTTTTTTCCATGTGTCTGCTGACCGCTTGTATGTCTTTTTTTTTTTTTTTTTTTTGAGTTGGAGTCTCACTCTGTTGCCCAGACTGGAGTGCAGTGGCACGCTCCAGGCCACCACAGCCTCGACCTGCTGGGCACCGGCCATCCTTCCGCCTCAGCCTTCCAAGTAGCCGGAACTACAGGCGCGCACTACCATGCCCAGCTAATTTTTTTGATTTATTGTAGAGATGTGGTCTCGCCAAGTTGCCCAGGCGGGTCTCAAACCCACGGGCTCAGGCAATTTCACTCACTTCGGCCTTCCAAAGCGCGGGATTATAGGCTGAGCCACTGAGCCCGGCTTGTATGTCTTTTGAGAAGTGTTTGTTCATGTCCTTTGCCCAGTTTTTAATGTGGTTGCTTTTTCCTTTCAATTTGTTTGAGCTCCTTGTAGATCCTGGATGTTAGACCTCTGTCAGGTGGATAATTTCCAAATATTTTTCCCCATTCTGTGAGTTGCCTCTTTACTGTCTTATGGTTTCTTTTGCTATGCAAAAGCTTTTTAGTTTGATGATGTCCCACCTGCTTATCTTAACTTCTATGACATTCATTTTTCATCAATAATTGGTTGACTACTCTGCTGTGCATAAGGGTGTTTCCTACGTTTTCTTCTAGGATGCTTATAGTTTGAGGTTTTACATTTAGGTCTTTGATCCACTTAGAGTTGATTTTTGTATATGGCAATAGGTAGGAGTCTAGTTTCATTCTTCTGCATGTGGCTAGCCAGTTTTCCCAGCACCATTAGGTAAATATGGTTTCCCTTGTCCTTTGATTGTTATCGTTGGTTTTGTCGAAGGTGGGTTGGTTGAGACTTTGTTTTCCCTCCGGAATGTCTGTCCTGTACCATTGGTCTATGTTCCTATTCCTATACCAATACCAGATTGCCTTGCTTACTGTAACCTTGTAATGAGGTCTAAAGAGTGGAAACGTGATACCTTCTGCTTTGTTCCTTTTGCTGAAAATTGTTTTAGCTATTCATGCTCTTTTTTGCTTCCATATGAAATTCTGTATTGCTGTTTTCAGATCTTTGAAAAATGATATTAATAATTTAATGGGTATTACATTGAATCTGTAGGTTGTCTTTGGTAGGATGACCATCTTGACAATATTGATTCTTCTAATCCATGAGCATGTGATATTTTTTCCATTTGTTTGTGTCATCCTTGATTTCTTTGAGCAGAATTTTATAGTTCTTGTAGAGTTCTTTCACTTCTCTGGTTAGGTGGATGCCAAGGTATTTCTTTTCTATGGGTGTTTGAGTAGGATTGTGCTTTTATTTGGTTCTCTACCTGCTTATTGCTGGTGTATAGGAATGCCACTGTCTTTTGCATGTTGATTTTGTAACTCAAGACTTTACTAAAGTTGCTTATCAGTGCAAGGAAGCTTTTGACAGACTCCCTAAGGTTTTCAAGAAATATAACCATATTGTCTGCAAAGAGGGATAGGTTAACTTCCTCTTTTCCTATTTGGATACCCCTGATTTCCTTTTCTTGTCCGATTACTCTGGCTAAGACTTCCAGTAAGATTTTGAATGGAGGGTGTGAGAATGGGCATCCTTTTCTTGTTCCAGTTCTTAGGGGGGATGCTTCCAACTTCCACCCATTGAACAAATTGTTGGCTGCAGGTTTGTCATGGAAGGCTCTTACAGTTTTGAGAAATGTTCCTTCTATGCCTAGGTGCTCAAGGGTTTTTATCAAGAAAGGATGCTAAGTTTTGTCAAGTGCTTTTTCTGCATCTAATGATATAATCATGGTTTCTTGGTTTTACATTTTTGTTCTTGTGAACGATGAACCTGCTCTGAATTCTGGGAATGAAGCCCACCTGATCATAGTGAATGATCCTTGAGATGTGTTGTTGAATCCCACTTTGCTAGTATCTTGTTGAGAATGTTTGGGTCTTTGCCAGGTTTGGGTATCAGGAGGAAATCAGCTTCATAAAATGAGTTGGGGAGAATTCCATTGTTCTTGATGGCCTAGAATACTTTCAATAAGATTGGTATCAACTCCTCTTTGCATGTCTTGTACATTTCAGCTGGGAAACCATCTGGTCCAGGCTTTTTTTGGAAGGGAGATTTCTTATGGCTGAGTTAATTTCCTGGATAGTTAGTTGTCGGTTTAGAACTTCAGTTTCTTCTTGTTTCAACCTTGGGAAGTTGTATTATATCAGAAAGTCCTCCATTTCCTTTAGATTTTCTAGTTTATTTGCATACAGGTGTTTGTAGTAATCTCTGATAATCTTTTGAATTTCTTCAGGGTCAGTTGTGACTCCAACTTTTTCATTTCTGATTGTGTTTATTTTCATTTTATCTACTTTCTTTTCTTTCTTTCTTTCTTCTTCTTTTTTTTTTTTTTTTTTAGCCAATCTGGTCAGGGGTTCATCAATCTTAATTATCCTTTCAAAGAACCAGCTTTCTATCTTGTTGATCCTTTCCATGTTATTTTTGTCTTCTATATTCTGCAACTGTGATTTTATCTTAGCGATCTGTATTTTTCTTCTGAAATTAGAATTTAGATGTTGCCTTCCTAGCTCCCTTAGATGTGATGCTAGGCTGTTTACTTGTGAAGACCTTGTGTTCTTCTGTTTTCTTGATGTGTGTGTGCAATGCTATGAATTTTTCTCTTAACACTGTTTTCAGGGTATCCCAGAGACTCTGATAAGATGTGTCTCTGCTTTAGTCTGCTTCCAGGAATCTATATATTTCTATCTTGTCACTGTTGACCCAGAAGTTGTTCAGCAGCATGTTGTTTAGTGTCTATGTCTTTGCATGTTTTATGGGGATCTTGTTGGTGATGATAATTTATTATTGTTTCACTGTGATTTGAGAAGATGCCTGGCATTATTTCGATCTTTGAAATTTGTTCATGCTTAACTTATGTCTGAGAACATAATTGTTCTTGGGGTATGTTCCATGTGCTGATGAGTAGACAGTATACTCTGTAGATGTTGGGTGGAGTGTTCTGTAAATGTCTATTAAATCTATTTTGCCAAGTGTTGAGTTAAGGTTCCAGATCCCCTTGTTGGCTTTTTGCCTTTATGATCCGTCTTAGACTGTTAGTGGGACATTTAGACCTCCAACCAAGATTGTATGAGTGTCAATGTCCTCTCTTAGTTTATTTAGTAGTTGTTTTATAAAACATGGTGCTCCTGTTTGGGATGCATGTATGTTTAAGATGGATGTTTCTCGTTGGTGGATTGAGCCCTTTATCATTATGCAGTGTCCTTTTAAACTTTTGGTAGTTTGAAATCTGCTTTGTCTGATATCAGAATAGCTACCCCTGCTACTTCTGCCTTCCATTTGCCTGAAATATTATTTTCCAACCTTTAACTTTGAGCCTGTGTGTGTCCTTTGAAGTGAGATAAGTTTTCTGGGGAGCCAGTAGACTGTCAGATTATGCTTCTTTTCCAGTTTGGTACTCTGTGTCTCTTCGGTGGTGCATATAGTCCATTTCACATTCAAATTAATTGCTGAAATGTGAGAACTTATCCCTGTCATAGTGCTCTTTGAGGGTTGCTTTGCTTTCTTTTAATTTTTGTAATTATATATGTGTGTATTTTCATCTTTGTGAGTGCTGCATATGTTCTGTTAACTCTGTGCTTGCCTGTACTTTTACATGATCTTTCTTTTTCTTTTTCTTTTTTCTGTTTTCAACACTTTCTTAAGCATCTCCTGAAGGACTGGTCTGGAAGTGTTATATTCTCTTAGGAATTACATGTCTGGGATGGATTTTAATTCTCCATCACTGATGAAGCTTAACTTGGTAGGGTAGGAAATTCTTGGTTGAAATTGCTTACTTTGAGAACATTAAAAATGGGACTCTGGTCCCTTCAATGTTGTAGTGTTTCTGCAAATAAATCTGAAATGATTCTGATGAGTCTTTGCCAGTAGGTGATCACATTTCTCTCTTGCCGCCTTTAGGATTTTTTTCTTTCACATTTACTCTGTGGAGGCAGATTACTGTATGCCTTGCAGATGGTCTTCTCATGTGATACCTTGAGGTATACCTTGGTGGGGGGGATCTCTGAATCTCTTGTGTTTGACTGGTGACCTCTCTAGTGAAATGTGGGCAGTTACCTTGGATGGCCTGATGGGGTGTTTGTTCCATGGTGTTCTCCATTTCCCTTTCTGTTTCAGGGATACCCATCAGGCATAGATTTGGTTTTTTGACATAATCCCACATCTTTTGGAGGTTTTGCTCCTTCTTTCTGAGCTTTTGATTTATGGTTTTGACAGACTGGGCTTGTTCCATATTCTGGTCTTCATGCTCTGAGATTCTTTCTTCTGCCTGATTGATCCTGTTCCCTATGCTTGTTTCTATGTTTTAATTTTCAAGATGAAGTCTTTTATTTCCATTATTTTAGAATGGACCAAAGTGTTCTGCAGTGAATATTTTTATGACACAAAGATGCATGTAACAGAATGGTAGCTCAAAAGACTATTCATCTTACCTTCCAAACTCTATTAGTTAGCATGAGATAGCCTATGCCATGATAGCAAATAATTTCCCAAGTATCCATGGCTTAACACACTAAAATTTATTTTTCACTTTCTGACATTAGTTAGGGAGTACTTTGAAGCATTCTCTCTTTCTAGTGGAGACTCAGGGATTCGGGGTGTCTCAATTTTGACTCATCACTTCAGGATTGTGGTGCAGCAGAAAATGTAGCTAGAAAGTCCTAAAGGAGTATTCATGGTCAGACCAATAATTAGCATGCATCACGTCTGCCCACAGTCCAATGGACAGAGTGAGGCACATGGCCTCCACCTAACTGGAAAGGGAACAAGAAACGTGGAGTACATAGAGGTTTGATGAGGTCTTGCTCTCTAAGCCACCAGTTGTTAGGTTTTACTATCTGCAGTTACACTTCCAAGAGCATCCACAGCACACTTGAATGCATGCTCCATTCAGTATGTGTGTGTGCATGTTTGAATCAACAGGAAACCACAGAACTTGCACAGTGCCCAACTGAACACTAAGACCCTCCTTCTATAGGAGTTCCTCTTCCTTTCTGTTCCATTATTTGAAAACTCTCCCTCATTCTCCTCCTATTTTCTTTCTCTTGTGTCTGTTGTTGCCTAGGAGCATCACCCCACCTTCAACTTGTTCATTCTCATGTAACAAAAGGGCTGACCCAAGTTGTGGTCAACCAAAGTAGAGCCAGTTAAAATTCACGTGACTTAGAAGAAGAGAAAGTTGGAAATCGCTAGCTACCACTCCACCCTCAGCTGCCTACTAAGTCTTCCAACCCAATGCTGATTTTGCAGACAAGATATCCAGCCTTGGCCAGGCATATTTGTGATCTCAGTGATTTAGGAGGCTGAAGTGGGAAGGAACACTTGAGGCTAGGAGTTCAAAATCACCCTTGCAAGATAGGAAGACCCTGAATCTGCAAAAAATTAAAAATTAGCTGAACATAGTGGCATCCACCTGTAGTCCCAGCTACTAGGGAAGCTGAGGTAGGAGAATCACTTGAGCACAAAATTTGAGGCTGCAACCAGCCAATATCTCACCACTGCCTGGGTGACAGAGCAAGATCCAGTCTCTCAAGTAAAAATTTAAAAATAAACAGATACTCAGACTCCCTCCCATCTTTTTACCCACTAACTAACAAAGAGGAAGAAAGCAAAAAATAGAAGTCTTAGGGATCCTGAGTGAAGAGAGAGAATAATTCCTGCTTTATTACAGCACCCCAGTGAATAAATAAAACTAATTTTAAAAAGAGCTTATGTTATGTCTAGGCAGAGATATATCCTTTGCCCCAAATGTGGTGACAAAACCTCAGAGAGCTGCCAGGACTGAAGGAGCCATGTTTCTGGGAACACAGGACGTCACTGCTGGAACAATGGCAAGATGGTCACTGCTGCCACACACACATGCACACTCAGGTAAGACCCTGGACTCTTGCATCAACCGGAGGAGTTGGAGGAAACACCAGGAGAAATGGAGATGATCTAACCTCCAGTCCCAACTCGCTGCAACAGCAGAGATACATAAAGCCCAATATGCAAATTGAGTTGTTTCATAGAAAATTAAGTTACAATCTGTTTGTAAACATGTTCATACCTACTACAGTTGCAGATCATTCCTTTAAAAAATATGTGTATGTTTGCAAGTCATAGCAAGAGGGAAAAGTGAAGATAAAACATGCTATCTTCTAGGGACAGTGAATGGATTTTATTGCTAAATGTCCTTTAATGTAGTTCTAATATGCTCACGGTACATACTTATTCAAACTACAGATGACAGTATAGTATAAAAATCTGATGATAATAAGACAAGTTAGAGAAATTTAGTACAATATATGAAAAAGTGTTGGCCAATACGTAGTAACTAAAATTTCCTTACAGAGAGTTTAAATACTTGACAATAAATGTAAATGTATTGTATGGATGGGGTTGTATCTATTCTCTTTAGCAAAATATCCAATAAAGCAAAACAACCAAGCCCTTTTGAAAGTCGGCATTATTAAATTTTAAAAGCTGGCTTTCTGTTTTTTGTTTTTTTTTTTTTTCCATTTGGAAAGTCATCATTATTTATTTATTTTAAATTTTTTATTTTGAATATGTGGGAACAATTCAGGGTTAGGTATACAAATGTTAGTTATGCAGGTACCCTTGTTGATAAGGTGTGCCCCCCCCTCGATAAAATTCCCACTACTGCCAACTCCACTCCCGCCCCCTGGCTGTTTCCAACTGTACTGCCAATCCCTTTCTTATAGTATTATGATAATTGTTCAAGGTTTTTGTTTCTGTGATAGATTACTCAGTATTACAGATTCTAAGTCCATTCAAGTTGCTGTGAAGTTCATAATTTTGTCTTTATTTATGACTGCATCATATTTCATCATGTATATGTGCCACATTTTTTTTATCCAGTTCTCTCCTATGGGCAGCATGGTAATTTCATGTTTTTGCTATTGTGAACAATGCTGCAATAAACATATGTGTGCATGTATCTTTTTTATAGAGTGATTTGAATTCCTCTGGGTACAGTTCCAGTAGGGGGATTGCAGAGTCATATGGAAGATTGATTTTTAGATCTTTTAGGAATCACCAAACTGTTTTCCACAGGGGTTGTACTAGTTTACACTCCCACCAACAATGTAGAAGTGTTTTCTTTTCCCCATATCCTCTCCAGCATCTGTTGTTTTTTGAGTTATTGATGATGGTCATCCTAACTGGAGTTAGGTGACATATCAGTGTGGTTTTAATTTGCATTTCTTTGATGACTAGTGAGGCTGAGCATTTTTTTCATGTATCTGTTGGCTGCTCATACATCTTCTTTTGAGAAGTGTCTATTCATATCTTTTGCCCACTTTGTAATGGGATTGATGGTTTTTCTTTTTTCTTTTTGTCATGTTTCAGTTCCTTGTAGATCTTAGATGTTAGGTAGGCCTTTGTCAGACCACATAGGCTTCATCCCTGGGATGCAGGGCTGGTTCAACATCTGCAAGACCATAAACGTAATTAAATACATCAACAAATATAAAAACAAAAGTCACACGATTATATCATTAGATGCAGATAAAACCTCTTCTTGATAAAAATCCTTGAACATCTAAGCATAGATGGAACATACCTCAAAATTGTAAGAGTCTTCTACAAGAAACTCACAGCCAACATACTGCTAAACTGACAGAAATTGGAACCATTTCCCCTGAAAAGAAGAACAAGACAAGGACACCCATTCTCATCTGTCCTTTTCACTATAGTGTTGAAAGTCCTAGCTAGAGCAATCAGAGAAGAGAAGGAAATCAGGGGTATTCAAATAAGGAACAAGGAAGTTAAGTTATCCCTCTTTGCAGATGACATGATGCTATACCTCAAAAACCCAAGAGAATGTGTCAAAAACCTCCTTGCGCTGACAAAGGACTTTGGCAAACTCTCAGGGAATAAGATAAATGTGCAAAAGACAGTTGCATTCCTATACACCAACGATAAACAAACAGAAACCCAAATAAAAAGCACAGTCCCATTCACAATCGCCACAAAATAAATGAAATACCTTGGCATCTTCCTAACTAGAGAAGTGAAAGATCTTTACAATGAAAACTGCAAAACACTACTCAAAGAAATCAAAGATGACACAAACAAATGGAAAAATATTCCATGCTCATGAATTAGAAGAATCAACATTAAGATGTCTATCCTATCCCAGGCAATCTACAGATTTAACACAATGCCCATTAAATTACCAGCAGCATTCTTCTCAGCCCTGGAAACAACAATACAGTAATTCATAGCCGGGCTCGGTGGCTCAGCCTGTAATCCTGCGCCTTGGGAGGCTGAGGTAAGTGAATTGCTTGAGCCCGCGGGTTCGAGACCCGCTTGGGCAACTTGGCAAGAACTCATCTCTACAATAAATGAAAAAAATTAGCCGGGCGTGGTAGCACGCACCTGTAGTTCCAGCTACTTGGAAGGCGGAGGCGAAAGGATCGCTGGAGCCCAGCAGGTCGAGGCTGTGGTGGCCGGGAGCGGCCACTGCACTCCAGTCTGGGCGACGTCGTGAGACTCCAACTCAAAAAAAAAAAATACAGTAATTCATATGGAAACATAAACGACCATGAATAGGCAAAAAAAAAAAATCCACAGCAGAAAGAAAAACACAAAGCAGGAGGTATCACAATCCTAGACTTTAAACTTTATTATCAAGCTACAAAAAGCAAAACAGTCTGGTCTTTGGTATAAGAACAGGCACACACCGATAGAACAGAATAGAGATTCCAGAAGCAAAACCTCAATTTTTCAAGCAACTCATCTTCAACAAAGCCTCCACCACCAACCAGCAGGGTGAGGAGAACCTATTCAGTAAATGGTGCTGGGAAAACTGGCTGACCACATGTAGAAGATTAAAACAAGACCCTGACTTATCACCATACACAAAAAATCAACTCTAAATGGATCAAAGACCTAAGCGTAAAATCTCAAACTATAAGAACCTTATAAAATGCAGGAGACACCCTTATAGAAATTGAAACTGGCAACCAATTCCTGATCAAAACCCCAAGTATCCAGCCATAAGTGCTAAGATAGGCAAGTGGAACCTCTTCAAACTGACAAGCTTCTACAAAGTCAAAGAAACCATCAAGAGAGCAGGGAGACAGCCCACAGTCTGGGAAAAAATAAAACAAAAGCTGGCTTTCTGTTGCTATTTACATTCATGTTGATTTCCCTTCTCTCTAATATCTACCTGCTTTATGTCATAGTTGAGTCATGGCTAAATTAGGAAGGCAAAAAATTAAGCATTCTGTTTACTACCCAAATTATTGATTTTATTCTTATAGTATGCTTATATTTGGATCGATTCTAAACCATTTTGGTCATCAACCATATATTACCTACTGATTGAATGAAGTAATAGGCATTCTTGTCAGTAGACAACATCATGGCTTTTGGAGAAATAAAGAAAATTAGCACTGAACTGAGAATAGGTAAAATTTTCTGAGAATGATGGTAAATTTCTTTTTAGTTTGAGTTAGAGTTTCACTCCATTGCCCAGGCTGGACTGCAGTAGCATGCTCACAGCCACCCCAGCGTCGACCTACTGGGCTCCAGCAATCCTTCCACCTCAGCCTTCCAAGGAGCCAGAACTACAGGAATGTGCTACCAGACCCAGCTAAGTTTTGAGGTTCCACCAAGTTGCCCAGACTGGTCTCGAACCCGCGGGCTCAGGCAATCCACTGGCCTTGGTCTCCCAAAATGCTGGGATTACCGGCTGAGCCACAGAACCCGGCCAGCAGTAAATTTCTTAGTGAGTAGAACTACCTTATCTTTATATTGGTGAACAGTGGAGAAAAAGTACTGAAAATGTGTAGCTGGTGGAAGCAGTAATTTAGGTTCATGACACAAAGCATTGAAACCCAATGAGAAGCATGACTATGACTTATCTTCTCCTGCAAGGGTCCTTTGGGTTTCTCATTAAATGTTGTTTCTGGAAGCTATGTTAAAACCTCAAGGTTCTTTCCTCACTTAAAATGGGAAATTTTGCTGCCTGATGTAAGTAATTTTGCTGCAACGTATCATTGAGTAAGGCAAGTAAAATGTAGCTCCTTACCATCATGCGGTGAGGCAGTGATAACTCTTTGCCTCACCAAATGAAGATGAAGACACCTTGCAATCTGAATTGCTTCCAGCTGAGCAGTCATCATCTGGACGTGGGCTATGCAAATGATAATCTTTGGGAGCCAAGATGCCTTTAATGCCCTTATTTGTCTGCCAAATTTCAACACTGAAACAAATAAACAAGAAGTTTTAAAATTAAAATTGTGCAATTAAACCAAAAATAGAATGAGGTATTCTGCCTAATCCAATAAAATGTACTATTTCATTACAATCAGTATGATTTTTCTGTAATTTTAGGAATTCTGAGACAAATACAGTCTTCTAAGGTAGAAAAAAAGGTCTTCATACTTCATGTGCAATAAAAGGCAAAGCAAACAATTCCATTTAGGCATCAGTTCCTCACATGCAAAATGGGAATAATAGTATGTAATTCATGATAAAGTAATAAGGCTTAAAGGGAATAATATATGTTAAGTACTCACCATAGTACCTGGAACAGAGTAAGCAGCAAAAATAGTGATTAGCTATGAATATTATAATGTACTGTGACTATTACAATGAGAATAAGTAATTCAAAACTGAAGCTGTTAGAACTTTAAAATATTTTGATTCTTAAGGAAATGTGATGATGGCAGCAGCTGTAACTTTTGTTTCTCCGATTATAGGATTATAGATTTGCCTTTTTCCTTAACTTCTTTGTTTTGTAACATGTTGTCAATGACTAAAGGGCACCAGGGAAGACCCCCTTCTCTCCTAACTGTTGATCTTCATTTTTGGGGGGGGGGGGTCGGAGTCTCACTCTCGCCCAGACTGGAGTGCAGCGGCCGCTCCCGGTCACCGCAGCCTCGACCAGCTGGGCTCCGGCGATCCTTCCACACAGCCTTCCAAGTAGCTGGAACTACAGGCACGCGCTACCACGCCTGGCTAATTTATTTATTTATTTATTGTAGAGATGAGGTCTCGCCAAGTGGCCCGGGCGGGTCTCGAACCCGTCAAATTGGAAAAGAAAGCTGTACAGAAAAGAAAACAAACTGTAACACATGAAATTGTTGTTACTTAGAAACCAGCCTTGTATAGAAAATGTTTTAATTCTACTACGTTTTTGTGTTTTCTGCCTAAACGAGCAAGAACTTAACTCGGCATCAGGGCCTGGCCCATTCCTGTGGCGCCGATGTTACCCAAATGGCCATGCTCAGCTTTTCACTTGAATAATCTGATCTTTCTAATCAGGTTGAACACACTGTGCACGATGTCAAAAATCCAGTAAGGTAAGACCATTGTAAGTTTTGAAAGCTCAAGTCCAGGTGTGGACTGCGGCCGCTCTCTGGACTGCAGCCGCTCTCTGGCCTGTGCCCTATCGGCCGCTCTGTCCTGCGTCCCCAGGTCTAACCCGTCTCCTCCTTTCCCTCACCCTCAGGTGGGAGCATCGCCAAGATGCAGATTTTCGAGAAAACCCTTACGAAGAAGACTCTCGAGGTTGAACCCTCGGATACAATAGAAAATGTGAAGGCCAAGATCCAGGATAAGGAAGGAATTCTTCCTGATCAGCAAAGACTGATCTTCGCTTGCAAGCAACTGGAAGATGAACGTATTCTG
>CAUYQG010129885.1:0-19027 GCA_963574415.1 Tarsius wallacei
CTTTTTTTTTAATTATGGGTTTCAATTCAGGGTTAAGTATACAAATATTTATTGTGCAGGTACCCTTGTTGATAAGGCGTGCACCCCCTTCCCCAGGTAGTTTCCCACTACTGCCAATCCCCCTACTGGGAAAAAACCCGAAAGAACTCAGATCACTCTACAAAAAAGATACCTGCACACATATGTTTATTGCAGCTTTGTTCACAATAGCGAGAACATGGAACCAACCATGTTGCCCATCGAAGCTGGACTGGATTAAAAAAATGTGGTACGTATACATAATGGAATATTACACAGCCATAAAGAAGGACAAACATATGGATTTTGCAGCAACTTGGATGGATTTAGAGTCAATCATACTCAGTGATCTATCACAGAAACAAAGAACAGAGTACCATATGTTCTCACTCATAAATGTACCTTGAACAATCATAATACTATAAGAAAGGGATTGGCAGCAGTGGGAAACTGTCAGGGGAGTGGGGATGGGATTGGAAGTTGAGGGAAACTGCTAGGGAGGGAGGGGCACACCTCATCAACAAGGGTACCTGCATAATCAATATTTGTTTACCTAACCCTGAATTGTACCACACATCTTTATAATTTTTTTGAAAAGTGGTATGTATCCATGATGGCATACTACACAGCCATAAAGGACAAAATTACAGACTTTGCAGCAACTTGGATGGATTTAGAGTCCAACATACTAAGTAAACTATCACAAAAACATAGAATTAAGTACCATGTGTTCTTACTCATAAGTGGGCCCTGAACATTTATCATAATACTACATGAAAGAAATTGTCAGTAGCAGATCACGGCCAGGGGATGGGGGGCATATAGCATTAATAAGAGTACCTGATCCCATACCAGGCAAAGTGAGGACCAATGGGAGGCCCAAACATTACCTGTATGATGACCACTTATTTACCTAATCCTGAATTGTATACCATATCTTTAAAACAAAAAAAAAAAGTGAACAAAAATCATGAATACACATTTCTCCAAAGAAGACATACAAATGGCCAACAGGTATATTTAAAAATGCTTAACATTATTAATCATCAAGGAAATGCAAATCAAAACCAGAATAGGATATCATCTTACCCCACTTAAAATAGCTATTACTAAAAACTAAAAATAAAAACAAAAACAAAAACCATAGATGTTGGTGAAAATGTGGAGAAATGAGAACTCTTATACACTGTTGGTAGGAATGTTAATTAGTACAGGCACTATAAAAAACAGTATGAAGATTTCTCAAAAAAAGGCAAATAGAACTACTACATGAACCAGCAAGCCCACTACTGGGTGTGTATCAAAAGGAAAGTAAATCAGTATGTTACATGAATACCCACACACTCATGTTTATTGCAGCACTATTCACAATAGTAAAGATATAGAATCAACCTAAGTGTCCATTAATGGAGATAAATGGATAAATAAAATGTATTATGTATTCACAATGGAATACTGTTTTATTATAATATGAAAATGAAATCATATTACATGCAACAAGATAGATGGAACTGCGAATCTTTATGTTAATTGAAATAAGCCAGAGAGAAGTCTCACTAGAAGCCCAAACCTCACCTGCACACAATTTACTTATGCAGCAAATCCTCACATGTATCCCACAACTCTAAAATAAATAAATAAATAAACAAGCCAGGTACAGTAAGACAAATATCACATGTTCTCACTCATATGTAGTAGTTAAAAAAGTTGATCTCATGGAGGTAGAGAGTAGAATGACAGATACGAGAGACTGGGAAGGGTGTGGGAGGAGGCAAATGGAGAGAGGTTGGTAAATGGGTACAAACACATAGTGAAGTAGAGGAAATAAGTTCCAATGTTTGATAGCAAAGTGACTATAGTTAACTACAACGTATTTTACATTTCAAAATAGCTAAAAGAGAGGACCTGAAATTATCCCCGATGCACACACACAAAAAAATGTTAACTACTTGAGGCGATGGATACCCTAAATACCCTGAATTAATCATTACACATTCTGTGCATGTAACAGAATATCACATGTACCCCCATTAAACATGTACAAATGTTATATACCAATAAACAACTAAGAAAAAAAGAAATTAAACAAAATCCAGAAAAATACAGGTAAACCTAAATAATATATTGTGTGGAAATCCATACATAATTTCAATAGACATAGTAAGTACAACAATGTTAAGCAAAATTCAGGATAATCATTCCTGGAATGAAGTGCATTAAGAAGGGTGGAAAAGGAAAGGAGCACACAGACAGATGCAGTGGTTTGGTAGTGTTTTAGTTTGGTGGAAGCTTTATAGATTTTATCATTATATCATAATTCAGAACCTGTATTATGATATTTATTCTTAAAATGTGTCAAATATCATAAAATGATAATAATCTCCCTTAAAAATTTTTTTAAAAATAATCTCCCTCTCCCTCACAAAATATAAACAGACTATTATAAGACTTGCATCAGCATCACACAATGCTAAAAGACAACAGAAGGATATTTGCAAGGATTTAAAACAAATTGGTTCTATAATCAGGACTGTAAATCTAACCAAATTATTAATCAGGTAAGACAAACAAAAATCATTAGATATGTAAGAGCTCATGGTTTAATATCTACTCACTATATATTTTTAAAATTAATTAAGAATCTTAATTAACAGAATAAAAATAATTTAAGAATAAAGAAAGAATGGAATACAAAGAACAGTGGCAGATGAGCAAAATCCAGAGGAAGAAAAAAACCTGGAAAGAAATGAGAACATATAAAACAGCTTGACAATTCCAATATTTCTGTCATAGGCAAGGACTTAATGACATATTTTCTTCTCCTTGGATCAAATCCTTGTACATAATTCCATAGTGAATAATAATTCTATAATTACAAATGTGGTCATATGGTGTTCAACAGTTTTAGAATTAATGTATAAATAAAGCACAGAAAAATTACAGGTACACAACAGACAGTAATTTTCCAATATAAAAATAATGAAATTAAAACTTTGTAAATGAAGGATGTAAGAGAAGTAGACATACTTCGACACTAATGAGTCAATATATTATTTAATATACTAAATCAAAACATGGAGGTAAACTTTGTATTTTTAAATTATGCTAACTATCAAAAGAACTTTTTAAAAGAGTGGTTTAAAGTAGTTTCTTATGGAGGCTAAGATTAGGGGTGATGAATCGATCAGAGACAATTTTGGTTTTCATTTAATACCATAGAGTCAAAGAATAGAACTAAAACTAAAAACATAACTAACAAAAACTTGAGACAAAAGGATATTTGATGACATGTTAGTTTTTTTGTGTATTTCATTGTGAGAAACATATAGTTAATATTTAAAGTAAACAAATCAAGAAACAGGGGGAAAGTATTGCAATTACTGATATAAATCTGTGCTGTGTTGATAAATGTTTCTCAGAGTGCTGGGAAGAAGGAGCCCTAATTTGTAATATTTGCCAATTTCCATGGCATACATATTTTCACCATAGTCAATTTCAAGTACCAATGTGACATTGATAAGCTTGTAAAATTCCTACAAAGTTAGTGATGGGTTCTCATAATGATACTGCTCCATAAACCACGGAAAATAGAAAATAAGATAATTAAAACCACGAAGGTTATTAAAAGTTGTTGCTTCTAAGGAGGGGAACTTGTACAAAAATTTATCTAACATTATATGACCATTTGAATTTTAGTCCTGCTCATGTATTACTTTCATAATTAAAAAAAGAAAACTAGCTCACAGAAATAGAAGGTATTTTATCTTGGATGTAGAAAGCTGAAAAGAACATCACTACCACCTAATAAGAAAAAGTATTTTTGCATGTACAGATACACAATAAAATCATACTTTCTCCTGATCCCATCAGAGAGCTGACATTCCGGGAAAACAACTAATCTAACACGTGATGACAGGCATCTCTCAGGAAGAAACAGGTCATAAACCCTAGCTCATCTGTGGTAGACAGGAGGAAGCAGTGCTGAGTGCCATACATCTGGGTAAGAAGAATTTAACAACAGTTTTAATGAATAACTAAAAACTGAGAATTGGCTAGCATGGAATATGGATCCCTGGCTGCCTCAGACACAGACAAATTCTCATCTACTCAAAACCCCTTCTCTGCAGACTTCTACCAGATGCTTACAAAAAAGATTGAATGGATATCAAAATTTGTGGAATGTAGTTACAGCAGTACTTAGGAGGAAAATTATAGCATTAAATAATTGTAATTAGGAAAGAAGAAGAGTCTTAAATCAATAATGTAAGATTCATTTTTAGGCTAAAAGAAATTAAATCCAATGCAAGCAGAAGAAAACAATAAAGAAAATACAAACATCAACAAAAGTAGAAAATAGAAAAGAATCGATAAAACTGACAAAGAGTTCTTTGAAAAGGTCAGTAAAATTGATAAGCTTCCAGACAATAAGGGGACATAATTACTAATCATACAAAGATACTAAAGGAAAATAATTGAATATTATTTTAAAACTTTAGGCCTACAACATGGTTTGAATGTTGGTGCCTCCCCAAAATTCATATGTTTGAACTTAATCCCCAATGTGATAGTATTAAGAATTAGGGCTTTTATGAAGTGATTATATCATGAAAACAGAGCCCTCATGAATGGGATTCATGCCTTTATAAAACAAGTTTGAGAAAGACTGCTCTTTTCACCATGTGAAGACACATAACAGGTATCATCTATGAGGAACAGAGCCTCACCAGACATCGAATCTGCTAGCATCTTGATCTCAAGCTTCCCAGCTTCCAGAACTATAAGCTATAAATGTCTGTTGCGCATAAATTACCCAGTCTAAGGTATTTTGTTATAGTAGCTCAAATGGAATAAATAAAATTGATATGAAATTCCTCAAAAGACACAAACTGCCATGCCTCACTCCTTAAAAACTGAGAATTCTACAGAACTATAAACTATATAGGTATAAAACTGAATAGCACAATATAAACTTCACAGGATTTTATCTATGTAAAAAGTTGGATATATTCTTAAAAAACATTCCAACAAAGAAAACTCTCCACCCAGATAGCTTTAGTGGTGAATTCTATGGAACAATTAAGACATAATTCTTCAAAAATTATTCTATAAAATATAAAAGAACACATCCCAACTTATGAGGCACACATCCTGAAACTAAACCAGCCAAAAATAGTATAAGATCCATGACTTATGTACTGCCTCTTGAATATTTATGGAAAAATCCTCAATAAAATTGTTATCAAAACCACAATGAGATACCAGCTAACCCTAGTAAGAATAGCCATCATTAATAAAACAAACAACAACAGATGCTGGCGAGGATGCAGAAAAAAGGGAATACTTCTACACTGTTGGTGGGAATGCAAACTAGTTCAATCTCTATGGAAAACAGTGTGACAATTTCTAAAAGAACTAGAAATGTCCCTTCTATATGACCCAACAACTACCCTACTGGAAAAATATCCAAAGGAACTCAAATCATTCTGCAGAAAAGATACCTACACACGTATGTTTACTACAGCACTATTCACAACAGCAAAACCATGGAACCAACCATGCTGGCCATCAAAACTGGACTGGATAAAAAAATATGGTACATATAAATGATGGAATATTATGCAACCATAAAGAAGGACAAAATATGGAATTCTCAGCAACTTGGATGAATTTAGAGTCTATAATACCCAGTGATCTATTACAGAAACAAAGAACTGAGTACCACATGTTCTCACTCATAAGTGGACCCTGAACATTTACCATAATACAATAAGAATGGGATACATCAATAATAGTACCTGATCTCAAACCAGGCAAAGTGGGGACTAAAGGAAGGCCCAAATTTTACCTATACAACTAATCCTGAATTGTACCCCACATCTTTAAAATAAAAATAAATAAATAAAACCTAAGCATAAAAAGAAATGCTATCAAACCCAGAATTCATAAAAAGTATAATATATCATGACCAAGTGGGATTTATACTGGAAACATAAGGTTGGCTTGACATTCAGAAGTCACCATTCACAATATAAATAGATTAGAAAAGAAAATATTATGCCATTCTCTTAATAGATACAAGAAAGATATTGGACAAATTAAAAATCCATTTATGTAAAAAAAATTCAGCAAACTAGGAGTTAAAAGGAATTTCATAAACCTAATAGAAGGTATCCCTAAAGAACCTACAGCTAATAATCTTACTGATCAAAAACTGAATACTATAACAAAAAAGCAAGTAGTCCGCTCTCATCATTACTATTTAACACTGTGATAGAGGTCGTAGCCAGAACAATAAGGGACTAATAATAGTAACAGAATAACAGACATAAATATTATAAACTAATATTCATTTAGCCTTGTTACTATCAAAAATAAAGGAAGTAATAAAACTATTGCTATTCACAAATAACATGATAGCCTAGAAAAATCCCAAAGAAGCTTTAAAAAACCTACTAAAACTGATAAGTGAATTTAGAAAGTTTCTAGGATACAAGAGCAATATACAAAAGTCAATTTTATTTGTATACAGTAGAAATAAATAATTGGACATTTAAATTAAAAATCAGTACCAAGTACAATCGATGTCAAAATATATGAACTGGTTAGATACAAATCTAATAAAATATGCATGAGATCCATATACTATAAATGACAAACTATTAGTAAGAAAAAGGTAACCTAAAATATAAAGAAATATACCACGTTCATGGATTGGAAAACCAGACATAGTAAAAATGTCAATTCTCCCCCAAATTGATTTATAGATTAAATGCAATCCTAATCAAAATCCCAGATTATTTATAGGAATTGACAAGTTAATTATAAAATTCATACAGAAAAGCAAAAGACCTGTTATAGCCAAAATAATTTTGAAAGTAACAAAGTTGGAGAATATACACTACCCGATATCAAGACTTTCTCTACACCTACAATAAGCAATACAATGATACTGGCAGAAGAACAGACACTTAGAGAAATGGTACAAAATAGAGAATTCAGACATAATCCTACATGTGTATGGCTTGTTCATTTTGACAATAGTGCAAAGACAGGTCAATGGATATAGCCTTTTCAACAAATGGTGTTAGAAAAATTGTACATTTACATGTGAAAAAGATGAGCCTCAATCTATACCTTGCATAATATACAAAATTAACTTAAAATGTATCACTTACCTATATATAAAAGCTAAACTAAAATATAACTTTTAGAAGAAAACATAGAGGAAAATCTTTGGCATTTTGGTTTAAGACAAGTTTTAGATCTGATATCAAAAGCAGAATCCATTAAAAACAATGATAAATTCAACTTTATCAACATTTAAAATGCCTGCTCTTTAAAAGACACTGTTAACCAAAGAAAAACATAAGGCACAAAATGGAAGAAAATATTTGCAAGTCATATATCTGATTTATAAAAAAATAAAAATAAATAAAAACTTGTATCCAGGATATAGAACAACTCTTAAGAAGAACTCTTAAAACCCACAACTCTTAAAAGAAGAACTCTTAAGAACAACTCTTAAAACTCACATCTTTCAAATAAAATATAAAAAATTAACCAATAAAAATACATGAACAAGAAAAAAAAAAACCACAGTATTAGAAAAACAAACAATCTAATTAAAGAGTGGGCAAAAGATTTGAACAGACTTGCCAAAGATATACAAATGAAAAATGAGCACTTGAAAAAATGTTCAACACCATTAAAAATGTTCATAATCATATTATTACAAACCTATTAGAATGGCAAAAAGAGAAGAAAAAAATGATAATATGAAGTGCAAGAAAGGACACAGAGAGACCAGAATCATGTACATTGCTGGAGAGAGTGCAAAAACCACAGTTTCTTGAAAAACAGCTTGACAGTTTTTTATAAAATTAAACAGTCATGTACAATATCACCCAGTAATTCTCCCTCTAAGTATTCACCCCAAGATAAATGAAAACATGTTTGCTCAAAAACTTGTATACAAATGTTTGTAGCAGCTCTAGTCATAACCACCAAGAACTGGAAACAACTCAAATGTTCTTATACTGGTGAATGGATAAACAAATTGTAATATAGTCATATAATAGAATACTACTCGGCAATAAAAAGTAACACATTTCTGATACAAAAACATGAATAAATCTCAACTTCATTATACTAAGTGGAGGAAGCCAGACTTAAAAAGTCATACACAGTACAATTCCATTTCAATGACATTCTATAAAAGCAAAACTATAGTGAAACAGATCAATGGTTGCCAGGATTTAGGAATGGTAGAAGGGGTTGACTATCTACCGTGAGGCACAAGGAAACTTTTAGGGGTGATGGAAATTTTTTATATCTTGATTATGGTGGTTATACAATTATTTGTTAAAACTTACATAACAATACATTAAAAAGGGGGAATTTTACAATATGTAAATTATACCTTAAACACCTTATCTTAAAAATATATAAATAAAAACATGCAAGACCTTAAGTTTTAAAAAATCAGGCCTCCAATCTAAGCAGTCACTCCATCCTTGTGGTCACTTGATCCACCAAGGCAAAAAGAACAGAAACAACCTTCTTGTACACACAAAGCAGTCTCCATATTCCTTAGTGACTTTGTTTAATAGACAAGTCTATAGAAAAGTATTACTATTACCCCATCAATTCATCTGATTTCCCTTTAGTACAGTGATTCTGAATTCATAGTAAGAATGGTAAGAGCAGAATTTCTTGATAAGACATAAAGGAAGGGTTGACTATGATGTTTATTAAATATTTTCAATTATTAATTCATGCTCAAAGTAAAAGTATAGAGTAAGAATATCATGAACATTCAAGTTGTATAAGAATAACACATAGAACACCAAAAACAAATTGGTGCCAGGCAAAATTATAAAATTGGTGAAGTATTTATTTGGTGCCACTATTCTTCCTCTTCTGGGAACTTTGATATCTCTCTGTTCCATATAGATACACCTCCTCCCATTAAAACCTGCTTTTGTCAAGAAAGAATGAGAGGTATAAAGAACCAAGAACAGCTTAAAATGTTACCCCTCTAAAATAAGGAGAAATGAAGAAGAGAAACAGTATTTGCTGGACCAGGCACTTTACATACATTATCCAATTTAATCTATAAAGAAGTCATGTGAATTAGGAGTTATTATCCCCATTTTACAGAGGAGGAAACTGAGACAGAGAAATGAAGGGTTTTGTTTAAAATTATAATCACATAGCTAGGAAATAGCAGAGCTAGGATTCAAAATCAATCACATCTCTTTCAAAATCCATATTTTCTTTGTCACAACCTATTACCTCCCTCAATTTGTAGGAGGTGGCGTGCCATAGTGATGGGAGCCTTACACTAAAAGAACCTAGTGATAAAATTACATAGAACTAGACATAAACACACACACACACAAATGAGTGTGTGTAAATATGGCTTGTAGTCCAGTTAACAGTATTTGCCAATGTCAATTCTCTGGTTTTAATAGCACACTCTATGTAAGATATTAATATTAGGGGAAGCTGGATGAAGAGTACATATAACTCTATGTACTATCTTTTATAACACCCTGTGAATCAATAATTAATTCAAAATCAAAAGTTAAAAAATAGCTTTCTCTTTTTCTGTCACCATGTGACATGCTATCTTCTCCTGCCTTCCACCATGAGTAAAATATACCTGAGGTATCACCAGAAGCAAAGTACATGCCAATGTAATGCAAAACCCTTTGTGAACACAAGTATACCTACTTGGTGCTGCTCCAGTATCCACTTCCAGCCCTGCCAATATTTTCTTAAAGGGTTTTGCTTATTTCCCCTAAGGAAAAATGCTAATGTTGACATAAGGCTCAAATGAACTGTTGTGAAAATATAAGAACTTCGAAGGATAAAAACAGAGAAAGATGGCAAATGAGAGGCTTTCAGCATACCTTACTCACCTGAACATAACAAAATAATATGGAAAGATCAACTCGGTAAGCTTCAATTTAAGAAAAAAAAAAAGCAGAAATTCAACAAAACAGCAAATGACAACCCAGATCCCACGGAGGAGAATGTGGTTAAACATCCTCCATGAGGGCATTTGGCAGAGAAAAATTAGCTCATTGCCTGAGACAACAGAGAGCTTCTCCCAGTAAACAAGTATCAAGTAAATATCTATCCATGTTGAGAGTAGCCATCTCTTATTCACAGGTGCCACCTGCTGAACTGGAGATTGAATGGTGCAACACAATAGAAAATATGCTGACAATAGCACACACCACTGAGAAACAAGATAACCTTACCAAGTCCCCTGCCACCAAGCTTCACAGGGAGTAGTGAGTCAGCCCACATATCCAGGACATTGCTACTACAACCAACACTTGGAAAAGCCAACATATACAGGCTATATATATCCAAGGAACTTATGTAGATTTTTGCCACTGAAAGTACCAGAATCAAAGCCAAAGGACTCTAAAATAACATACACTAAAGCCAGCTCATCAAGAGGGGAAAAATCCCATCCAAATAAAACAAATTCAAAAGATAAATGGTTCATTCAGATGAGAAAGAATCAAAGAAACAACTCTGACTGTGTGGAAGGACAGAATGTTACCCCTCAAAAGAGCCACACGAACTCCTTAACAACAGACCCTAACCAAAATGCAACCCTTAGGATATCAGATAAAGAATTCAAAATATTGAATTGTTGGGGGAGGGGTCAGGGTCTCACTATGTCACTCAGACTGAAGTCCAGTGGCATGATCCCAGCTCACCACAACCTTGAACTCCTGGTCTCAGGTGATTCTCCCTTCTCAGCCTCCCAAGTAGCTGAGACTACAGGTATGCACCATTATGCCCATTGATTTTTAAAGAAGCTCAGTGAGATTCAAGAGAAAGCTGAAAAGCAACACAAAGAAATCAGATAAACAACTCAGGATGTGAAAGGAAAGACTGATACCATTAAAAAAATAAGACTTAAAAAACTCAGTAAAGGAACTACAAAACACAGTTGAAAGCTTTAACAGTAGGCTACACCAAATGGAAGAAAGAATCTCAAAGCATAAAGAAACAATCTCAGAGTATGAAGACAGGTCTTTTAAGTTAATTCAACCAGACAAAAATAAAGAAAAATATTTTAAAATAAAAAATTCATCTAGAAATATGATATTATGTAAAGTATCCAAATCTATGAATCATAGGCATTTCAGAGGGAGAAGAAATTAAACTAAAAAGCATGGAAAGCCTATTTGAGAAAACAGTTCAAGAAAAATTTCCTTGTTTTGAGGGAAATCTAGACATCCAAATATAAGAAGCTCAAAATCTCCTGCAAGATACATTGTAGGAAGAACCTCGCTAAAGCATACAGTTGTCAGACTACCCAAAGTCAACATGAAAGAAAATATCTTAACAGCTGCAAGAGAGAAGCACTAAATCACCTATAAAGAAAATGACATTAGATTAGTAGTGGACTTCAGAGCAGAAACTCTATAAGCCAGGAGAAATTGGGGGCCTATTTTCAACCTCTGTAAAGAAAAATAAATAAATGCCAACCAAATATTTTATACCCTGCCAAGCTAAGTTTTATAAACAAAGGAAAAATAAAGTCCCTCCCTGACAACCAAACATTGGCAAATTTATCACCACTAAACTGACTCTACAAGAGATACTCAAAGGAGTTCTAAACACAAAAATGAAACAATACTTGCCATCCCAAAAAGTCATGTAAGTAAAACTCTATAGATCCTGTAAAGCCACTACACATTTGATCATCAACAGAAATAAACAATAAGGAAAGGATACCCTATTCAATAAATGGTGCTGGGAAAATTGGCTAGCCATATGTGGAAAAATGAAACTGGACCCCTACATATCACCATATACAAAAATTAACTCAAGATGAATTCGATACTTAAATGGAAGACCTCAAACTATAAAAATCCAAGAAGAATACCTAGGAAAATCTCTTCTGGACCTCAAACTAGACAAAGAATTTATGATGAAGATCCCAAAAGCAAATGCAACAAAACCAAAGATAGACAAATAAGACTTAATTAAACTAAAAAGTTTCCATACAGCAAAATAAATAATTAACAGAGTGAACAGAAAACCTACAGAATGGGTGAAAATATTCACAAATTATACCTCAGACAAAGGACTAATATCCATAACCTATGAGGAACTCAAATCAACATGGAAAAAAATTAAAAAGTAGGCAATAATAAAGAAGAACAAAATTATGAACTTCACAGCAACTTGGATGGATTAGAGTCTATAATACTCAGTGATTTATCACAAATACAAAGAACTGAGTACCACATGTTCTCACTCATAAGCAGACCCTGAACATTTACTAAATACAATAAGAAAGGGATTGGCAGTAGGCAGAAACTGCCAGAGGAATGGGGTCGGGGGCACATAACATCAATAAGGGTATCTGATCTCAAACCAGGTGAAATGGGGACCAAAGGCAGGCCCAAATTTACCTGTACGATGACCACTTATATACCTAATCCTGAATTGTAGCCCATATCTTTAAAATAAAAAAAAATTTCAAGTGGGCAATGGGCATGATCATCTCAAAAGAAGACACACAAGAGGCCAACAAACATATGAAAAATTGTTCAACATCACTAATCATCAGAGAAATGCAAATCAAAACTACAATAAAGAAAATGACTGACAGTGGTGGGAAACTATGGGGGGGAGGGGGAGGGTGATGGGATTAATGGTAGTAAATATCTGTCTGGGGATGGGGAGACACTTGTTATTAACAAGGGTGCCTGAACGAGGCATATTTGTATACCTAACCCTTAACTGTACCCCACAATATCATAATAAAAATATTGAATAATAAAAAAAGATATCATTTTATACCAAGTCAGAATAACCATTATTAAAAGGCCAAAGAACAAGAGATGTTGGCACACATGCAGAGAAAAGGAAATGCTTATACCCTGATGGTGAGATTGTAAACTAGATCAACCTCTATTGAAAATAATAGATTTCTCAAGGAATTAAAATTAGAACTACAATTTGACCCAGCAATCCCACTACTAGGTATCTACCCAAAGGAAAATAAATCATTGTATAGAAAAGATACCTGTACTCATGCTCATTGCAACACTATTCACAGCAGCAAAATCATGGAACCAACTTAAGTGCCCATCAAAGATAGACTGAATAAGAAAATATGGTATACAAACAACACAGAATACCACAAAGTCATTAAAAACAAGAATAAAGTCATGTCATTTGCAGCAACATGAATGGAGATAGAGAACATCATCCTAAGTGAACTAACTCAGAAACAGAAAACCAAATACCGTATGTTCTCACTTAAATGTGGGAGATAAATGGACACAAAGATGGAAATAATGGAATTAGGAACAGTAAAAGGGGAGAGGTGAGGAGAGGGATTATGGTTCAGAAGTTACCTATTGGGTACAATATTTACTATATGAGGAATGGATCACCTGAAGCCCAGTTTGCACCAGTATACAATATATCCATGTAACAAACATGTACTTGTACTCTTTGAATCTAAAATAAAATATAAAAATTAAAAATAAATATTTAATAGATATCTGATAAAAATAAATAAATAAAATGAAGAATAAGCTTATATGAGTGTTTATAGGAAGCCAGGTTCTCCATTCTCTAAAAATCACACCACAAATGTGGTCATCAACTCTGCTTTCATGTAAGTTCACCCTTGGCTGCCAGAAATTCAGTGTGGTTGTACAAAGTAGCCCATTACATGGAAAATAGGGGCCTGATTTTTACCCGAGGAATGATGCATAGCTGACAGTAAGTTCCAACTCTGAACAAATCTGTTTCTAGAGAACATGACATGTATTATATGAAGACTTCCTCCCACAGTTATCTTCATCTTTGTATATTGCTAAGTGTGTATGTCACTCTCTATGAATCCCATCTATATGCAGGGGCAAAAAGAGATTGACAATTTTTGAGATTCTCATTATAGATGACAAGATTGTATAGGAGGAGAATTTGCCATAGAGGCAGAGAGAGCAATTCTATGACATTGTGGCTTCATAGCAATTTATTTAACATGGGTTAGCCTCAGTTTTTTCATCCATAAAATAAGGACACAAGTTTACATAATCACATGAGATAATGGTTATCACAATTAAATTTTACAGAACTAGTTATCACTAAACAGTGAGGATTGTTTTGAACAGAAGTTTACTGTACTGACTACTAAACATTGTGTGTCCAACTAACCAGTGACAATTCGAAGGCCCTTTATGGGGTTGTTTCACACATCACATTCACAAATCTCCATGCAGAAATGTGTTTAGTTATTCTCCATGGTCTGGATTTGCATGTGGATATATTTCAGCTCCCAGCTCAAACTCTGTGTGGCAAAATTAATCCTGGGAGTTGCTGAATTATAAAGCTAGAGGTTTCCAACAGAGGTTTCAGTGTTGGTCACAGTTCCAGATTTATCAATTCATAAAACATTAACTGCATTTCTCTGTGATTTCTGTCTGATTCTGTTTTTCACACATGATATATAAGTGAAGTATGCTATCTCCAGATGGCATCAGTGCCCTAATAAACCCTATAAGATTGTTGTGTTTAACTGTCTTCACACCTTAGCAATATACAAAATGAATGATACAAAGATGAATAGAAATTCTATAGATTTCATGAGGCTATTGGTTCCACTGCCCTAAGATGAAAAAGTGTGAATGGGATAACACCTAATATTAACTAACTGGACTCTACCAGCAGAAGGTCAGGTAGGATGATTAGACTTTCCAGGTAATCCCCAAGAAAATTTTATTTGCTATTTTATTCTCTCACATTTTCTTCAGGGGCAGTGGTACACATAGCTTCAGGGAAATTGCTGTCGGTATTTGCTGTAGTATGTGGTCTCACAATTAAGTTTGTGAACTTATCCTAGAAAAAGTGCTACATACCTCATTGCTGAATATCACTATGGTCACCTTCGAAGTACTACCCTTGGGAAGCTATGAACCAATGCCAGCACCTAGTCCAGCTGTCAACGCAGTTTTGGAACTCTTTTTCTGGAATGGCCATCAGAGCTATTGTCACAAGAATGTCGGAGTTTGAATTAGAGTGACAAACACACATTAAATTTCTTGTTAAACTTGACAAGAGTGGAAGTGAAATCAGAGACATGTTAGCTCACATTAATGGGTATAATGCCACGAAGAAAATAGTAGTGTACACATGGATTAAATGTTTTTCTGAGGGGAGAGAAAATTTCACTGATGAAGAGAGGTCAGGGCAGCCAGTAACAAGCAGAACTGATGAAAACATTGCAAAAATTCATCAAATTGTGCATCAAAGTCATTGGCCATCTATGAGAAGCATAGCAGTTCAAATAAACATCAATATAGAAACAGGAAAATCTTAACTGAAAAACTTGGCAAGAGAAAGGTGTGTGCAAAAATTGTCCTGAAGGAGCTCTTGCATCACGAAATGCACCAGCTCATACAGCACTGTCTGTGAGGGAGTTTTCAGCCAGTAAACAAATAACTATATTAGAACACCCTCCCCATTCACCTGATCTGAACCCAATGGTTTTTCTTTAACAAAAATATAAAGGAAATATTGAAAGGAAGACATTTTGATGACATTCAGGACATCAAGGGTAATATGATGACAGCTCTGATGGCCATTCCAGAAAAAGAGTTCCAAAATTGCTTTGATGGGTGGACTAGGTGCTGGTATTGGCACGTAGCTTCCCAAGAGCAGTACTTCAAGGTAACTGTAATTATATTCAGCAATCAGGTATGTAGTACTTTTTCTAAGATGAATTCATGAACATAATTGTCAAGAATCAGTGCCCTTAAAAAGAGGCCACAGAGAGCTTCTTTGTCTCTTTTCCCATGTGAGGAAATAGGTAGAAAGTGCCATCCATCTATGAACCAGAAGGTGAGTTCTCACCAGACAGTAAATCTGCCATCATCTTGATCTTGTACTTTTCAGCTTCCAGAACTGTGAGAAATACAATTCTGTTGTTTATAAGCTACCAAGTTTGTGATATTTTGTTACAGAAACCCAAATGGGCTAAAGCACCTTTGCTCTAGAGATATCACAAACCTGATATGAAAGGCTAACTCTCCAACAGAACTGGCAGGTGATTCCTCTTGGTTGTGCATTTGGCCATCAAATTCAAAAATGACAAAAGGACATAAAAATGAATCAAGCATCGGAGCCGTTTACTACATAGCCAGTCTCAAGCTAGTTAATCCCCATGATCAAAAAAGAGCCACGGACATAAAGAATTTCCCAAAAGCATGGGATAGGACAAGGGAAAAGGATAAAAGAGTCGATGGTAAAAGAGAGAACTAATAGAAAAGTAGAGATCTTTGGATGTCTCAGACAAGGTGAAGGAGGTACCAGTTGAAGGGCCAGCCAGCAGAGCAACATCAGGAATTCTAAAGAACTAAACAACTTCATCCAAGTTCCTTGATGTATAATTTACCACCAAAATGAGGAGGCTTTTTAGAGTGAAATGAAGGTGTTCTTAATAATTATGTCAGAACTACAGGTGCATATTGGGCTTTTCTCTGGCAGAATGGGAGATACAGTCAACCTTTCTATAAGGTCTTCTATAATCAGGCTTCTACCTAACCACCCCCCCCCCCCCGCCCACCCTTTCATCCTACTCTGAAGAAGAATCCTTTTTTCAGGTATCTCTGCTATCCTAAGAGCAATAGCCAATTTCTTTCCCACAGAGAATCTCCTACCCATGTTTTACAAGCTACAAGCAGGAGTTCTAGTTGATTACTTCAAGTTCCCAGGCCCACCACACTAAAGATACTAAAGTAAAAATTGCACAGCAGACCTCGCCACAACCTTCTCATAGATTGTTCTGATTCAAGGACAAAAGACAAGGCTACCTCATTCAGGGTCCTGAGGTCTCAGTCTGCGGATCAAGCCAGAAAGCTCCTTAGTCACATGCATGCTTCTAGAAAGAGCAAAATACAGAGAAAAGCTAAGTACAGGTGCAATTCCTATTGGCTCCATTTCTCTCTGCCTCAGAACCACAAAGTTTAGCTGAGCCCTGATTGACCAGTCACAATTCTGTCCCTAGACCTTGAACGTAACTATTAGGTAAAGGGTGAACTAATGAAGGCCCATTTACCTTAGGAACTTTTCCACATCCATCAGTTTCCCTTTACTAAACCTTATTTATATCAAAGCCTCTGGATTACCATCTATACATCAAAGAGAAAAAGAAAACTAGTGTACCTGGTAGGTAAAATTCAAAATCTAAGGCTAAGTAATGAACACTAACTCTCTCAATGGTTACAAGAACCCTGGAACTCAGTCCTCCAGTGCCTATCATTTCTTCTCTTGCCATAGTTCTCTGCTTATTCCTCCAAAAGGTGATTTTCATCTCCTATTTTATCCCTAAAACTCCAAAATAGACTGTTCTTGTCTGCTGTTTAGACAAGTGTTTCAACTGTCGTTTTGCTTTGGGCCCTAAGTATTCATATCACAATTTTACTATTTCTTTTACCATAGATCCTAGCTGTAGTCCCATGGTAAGTTCATATGCCTGAAATCTTTTTGTCTTTGGAACTCTCTTCCAGGAGACCCTGTGTTCCTTTATAACAATGGACTTCTGAAAAATCTGCTTCATAATCTTTCCATATGTGCCCATATATATTCAAGTAGTAGAGTAATAAAAGCTTAGACTCAAACTAGGAGTTTTAGCTACACTTACCAATAACCCTATGAGTGAGAAAAATCAAATGTTATCCCTAAGTTTGCAAATGTATTAACTGAGACTGAGAGGGTAAGATTTACCCAAAGATATTTTAATTAAGTAGAGAAGCAGGACTATAGGTCTCTAGACTATAAGTCCAAGGCACTTTGTACTTATCAACCTGCAACAAATAGCCAGTAAATTTTGCAAAAGAAACACAATAACAAACTCAATAAACCAGTCACATGCAGACATAATTTATATGTTTAATATATTTGTATCTTCACTTTTATCCCACAACGTCAAATATACTTAGTTGACCTTTAAAATAATGTGGGGGTTAAGGGCATCAACACCCTGAACAGTTGAAAATTCTCTGGGTATATTCCCAATAGGGGAATTGCTGGGTCATATTATTCTATGAAAAAGATACCTGCACATGTATGTTTGTTACAGCTGTATTCACAATAGCAAAAACATGAAACCAACCGTGTTGCCCATTGAAGCTGGGCTGGATAAATAAAATGTGGTACATATACACAATGGAATATTATACAGCCATAAAGAAGGACAACTATATGAACTTTGCAGAAACTTGGATGGATCTGGAGTCGATCACACTCAGTGATTTAACACAAAAACAAAGAACTGAGTTCCATATGTTCTCATTCACAAGATGACCTTGAACAATTATAATGCTATAAGAAAGCGATTGGCAGTAGTGGAAAACTATCGGGGGGGTGGGATTGGCAGTTGAGGGATACTGCTGGGGGAGGGAGAGGCATACCTAATCAACAAGGGTACCTGCATGATCAATGTCGATATACCTAACCCTAAATTGTACCCACATCTTTAGAATTACAAAAAAGAAAAGAAAAAAAAAAGAAAATTCTCATATAACTTGTGACTCCCCCAAAACTGAATTATTAATAGCCTACTGTTGACTAGAAGCTTTATCAATAACATAAACAATCTATTAACACATAAAAAATAAAAAATAAAAAATAATTTTAGGATGTTGCTAAATATCTAACTGGTAAAATTCAAATTCTCTGTTCTGTTAAAATTATAAGTGCCATAGTAAAAAATAAATTTAGCCAGGCTCGGTGGCTCAGCCTGTAATCCCGCACCTTTGGGAGGCTGAGGTGAGTGGATTGCCTGAGCCCGCGGGTTCGAGAACCGCCTGGGCAAGCGAGACCTCATCTCTACAATAAATCAAAAAATCAGCCGGGCGTGGTAGTGCGCGCCTGTAGTTCCAGTTACTTGGAAGGCGGAAGGATCGCCGGAGCCCAGCAGGTCGAGGCTGAGATGGCTGGGAGCGGCCACTGCACT
>CAUYQG010129888.1:0-21997 GCA_963574415.1 Tarsius wallacei
TTGATATCCTCCAAGAGTTGGTGCTGATATTACTGAAGCCATTCCAAAATAATTGAGGAGGATGAATTCTTCTCTAAGTCATTCTTCAAAACCGGTATATTCTCATACCAAAATCTGGCAAAAACATAACAACAACAACAATGACAAAACTCAATTCCCTGATAAACATGGATTCAAAAATCCTCAGCAAATTACTAGTAAACTGAATCCACCAGCAAATCAGAAAGATAAATTGACAAATACAACCTAATTAAAGTAGGAAGCTTCTTCAGAGCAAAAGAAACAATCAACCGAGAGGACAGATAACTTTCAGAATGGGAGAATATATTTGCAAACTATGAGGTCCGACAATTGGGTTCCCCAATCATCTTAGAAAACATGTTACATACCTCACTGCTGAATGTCACTATGGTCACCTTCAAACAACTCCCCTGGGAAGATATACCCCAATGCCAGCACCTAGTCCACCTGTCAAAGCAATTTTGGAACTCTTTTTCTGGAACGGCCATTATGAGCTGTCGTTGTTATTTGCTGGAGTCTAACAATTTAGTTTGCAAACTTGTCACCATGTTCTTATGTTTCAACACTGTACAAATAACTGTACTGAACACTCTCCCTACTCATCTGATCTGGTCCCCAGTAGCTTTATTCTTTAACCAAAGATAAAGAAAATATTGAAAGGAAGACATCTGGTGATATTCAGGGCATCAGGAGTAATACGATGACGCTTCTGTTGTCCTTTTTCTAACTTAAATTGTCAGACCACATATGCATCCAATAAAGGGCATATATGTAGAATCTATAACAAACAAATTAACAGGAAAAAACCATTAAAATGTGGGCAAAAGATATAAACAGACAATTCTCAAAAGAAGACATATAAGTAGTCAACAGCATAAACAATGTTCAACATTACTAATCATTAGAAAAATGCTAATTAAAGCCACAATGCAATATTATCTCACACCTGTCAGAATGACTATTTACAAATCAAAAAACAACAAATGTTGGGGAGGATGTGAAAAAAAGGGCAGGGTTACATAGAGTCAATGAGGATGAGAAAGGGTATGGAGGATTCTCAAAAAATTAAAATACAACTGTCATTCTATCTAGAAATTCCAAGTATCTATCTAACACAAGAAAAAATATGGCTTTATTCAAAAGACACACATACTAGCATCTTTATTACAACACTGTTCACGATAAAGGAGTCAAGGAACCAACCTAATGGCCTCTCAAGGATGATAAAACAAATGTGGTGCAGATACACCTTGGAATAATTTGCAGCCATTGAAAAAAAAGAATAAAATTATGTCCTTTGTAGAGACATGGATGCAGCTAGAGGCCATCATTTTAAGTGAATTAACACAGAAAACAGAAAATTGAATACCACAAGTTCTCATTAATAAACGTGAGAGAAACAATGAGTACACAAGGACATAAATATGGGAATAGTGGACACCGGGGACTCTAAAATAGGGGAAGGAGAAAGCAGGCACCAGGGTTCAAAACTACCTCTCAGGTACTATGCTTGCTATTTGTGGGAAGGGTTCAGTGGAAAACCCATACCCCAGCATCACCCAATATTCCCATGTTACAAACCTGCACGTGTACCCCCTGAATCTAAAAGAACTAGCTAACTAAATAAATAAATGAATAAATATTTTTCAAAGGTCTTTTCTCTGCATTTACAACTTGGCTACCTAAGTTTAATCATTTCTAGCTTTTGATTTAAAGTGAGAGGCATGTGATTCTTCCTTTCACCTGAACACTTAGAGGCCATCGTAAGGTTATTCATTGGCCCAATTTCAATATTGTTGTGTCTTCTGAATAAAACAGGAAGGACCGAAAGCAGGAAGAGAGAGGAGGGAGGATCTGGTTGATGGAATTGTCACAACACAAAACGTGCATCGATTAAATTTTCCCTCTTATATCGGAGTGGCTTGTGATGCATCAGAGCAATTACAGCAAAGATCACTGATCACAGATCATCACAATAGATGTAACAATAAAAAAAAATGGAAATATTGCAGGAATGACTCAAAAGTGACACAAAGACGCAACACGAGCATGAGCACATGCTGATGGAAGAACGTTGTCAATAGATTTGTCACAGACCTGCAACTGGTAAAATGCGCAAATCTACAAAACACAAAAAAGCGAAGCATGACGAAATGAAGTATGCCTATCACGGGAATCCTTGATGTTATTTTCCCATCGAGGAATACTGCATATTTCTCTGTTTAAGCTTTATCTTCATCATTACAGTTTGGCATTTTTCTTTATGTGACGCTTCTTTCTCTCTTGGAAAACATGATATTATGTGTTATGCTTTCATTGTTATTATTGTTATTAATTACTTTAGAGAAGTGGATACCTGTGAGGTTTTGTTGCATAAGTAAACTGCATGCAGATGAGGTTTGGGTTTCTAGCGAGCTCTCTTCCCTGCTCCCCCACCCAGGAATGGACATGGTACCCACTGGGTGGTTGTGTGTTGCTTATTCTGCCTCCTTCCTTCCCTCCCTTAGCAGGGTCCAACATTTTTTGCTTCCACCTTATGAGTGAGAACATGTGGTATTCAGTATTTTGTTTCTGTGATAGTTCACTTAGCATGATGGACTCCAGCGGCATCCATGTTGCTGCCAAGGACATGATTTTGTTGTTCTTTATGGCTGCATAATATTCCATTGTGTATGCACCACATTTTCTTTATCCAGTCCACGTTCAATAGGTAACTGGATTGATTTCATGTTTTTGCTATTGTGAATAGTGCTGCGATGAACACACATGTGCGGGTGTCTTGGTAGAGCGATTGATGTTCCTTTGGCTATATTCCCAGAAGTGAGATGGTTGGGTTGTATGGTAGCTCGATTTTTAGTGTTTTGAGAAAACGTCATACTACTTTCCACAAAGATTAAACCAGCTTACATTCCCCCAGCAGTGTAGAAGCATTTGCTTATCTTTGCAGAGATATTATTAATTGCATTGCCTATATTTTCACTCATTTTGTTTTTCTGAAAGCAATGTAATTTTTATTTATTTTGTAACCAATCACCATGATAAACTAACATGATTTTACTCCCCAGTAGTCATGATGATTGAAGTTAAAAATTATATTATTTTAGAATTTCATCATGTTATCTATTTTCAAATATAATAGCTGTCTCTTCTGTATAAAACTTATTGTACAAAAGGCAAATAATAGTAGTGGTATATCATCTTGCATTAATATAACAATTTCTATATAATTCAAAAATCCAGTAATTCATTCCCTAAACTCCCATTCTATTTGATTCTGATATTCAAATACAAACGATCTTCTATTATTATCCATAGATTTTATTTTTTCTCATATATGTTTTTGATGTAATGTATGGTTAATATAAAGTTATTAAAAATTTCTCCTACATTATTTTTTAATTTCAAAACAAGAAATAGAAAGCATTTTATTATGCTTTTCTTAGAGCATTTTTAGAAAAATTTATATGTAACTACTTGCAAATCAGATCTAAAATTTTATATTTTAGACAGTTTGCATTTGAAAGATTTTGTTCCCTTTTTGAAATTACTTATATTAAGGATGTCTTGAAAGAAAGACTTGATGTTCAACAATTACTTTACAACTCTGTTGTCCATCATATGATGCTCTATTAATATATTACATATGTTTCATTTAGGAAATTACAGTAACAATCAGTTAGATTATATTTTTATAATTATTAAGTTACTAAATAAGCTACTGCTTTTGTACAGATTAGAATGTAGTAGATTCAATAATTAATAACCTTTCTCTAAAGGGGAATAAAAACAACTATGAGATTTCACCAGATAATTTTTCTGAGTTATCGTTATAAAATCCAATTAGAATTCTACAAATGAAACGATTTAGCAGCAGTGCAAGTTTTAGTATGAAATAATATATCGCTAATTGAATGTGAATTGGACCATATATTCCAATTACTATCTTTCATACGATAGAGAAAATTCTGGTGTGTTATGACGTATAACATTAAAACTTCATTAGATCAGGCTTAAAATCTATCAAATGAGAAATATACATGCGTCTGTCATAGTCTTACCAACATTCACAAAATTTTTTTATTATTAATCTTATTTGGACTATAAGGCAGGAAATTTTAATAAACTTAGATATAAATCCTTATTTTTTTCTAAAATAAAAATATGTTTACTGTTTTAATTGGAATAAAAAATATAAAATATATGGTTATTATGTAAAATAATTGTGTTTAATTCCAATATGTATAAAAATATCAAAATCACTCATAATATCAACAGTGAAACATAATTACTATTTTATGTTGGTGTGCATCATTGTAATTTGTTTTTAATGTGTGTGTGCGTGCACATGTCTGTGGGTGTCTGATTTTTTGGAAAACAAGATTAATGTATCAATTGCACATGCTGGATTATAATATTTTCACACACTAATAACTATTAGTAGAGATTTATTTCATTCTTCGGTACATATATAGTTTTATAAGCCATTAGTAACCTACATGTAGATTACTTATCCATTTTTGCTATTTACACAATGGCAAGGGAGATATTCAAATGTACTTTTGTATATCCAGTGGATTATCTCCAAAGCAAAAATTAAGTAAAACTACTATGTATATTAGTTTCTCAAAGTTATGTCACGAAGTACTACGAACTGGATGGTTTCCAACAATATGACATTATTCGCTCACAAACTTCAGCATATCTGTTTCTTAGTGGGGATCAAATTTAACCAATAAAACTATGTCAAACAATATAGACATTGTGAAAAACTAGTTCTGCATATTGAAAAGTTATACTTCTGAAATATAATATACGTTACCACAAATTCTAAATGCAAGTGAAATGAACCTGGGCCCTCAGTAATGGTCACTATTAGTATGCTTTATCACTCTATAATTGAAAATTCTAAATGGTAACACTATTTTATATAATTTTTCTTTAAATACTAGTAAGAGTAAATCAATTTTCACGAACTTATTAGGCAATATTTGTGAATTTTCTAAAAATAGACTGACTTCCTCTTCCTTTTAGTTATAATTTTCTATATTGAGTCACTTCCACATTACTGTTAAGTTAATATCACTTACAATGCAAATATTTTCACTTTGCCATTTTATTTAAATTCATTTTGTGTTTATATTTATTTTCCCCTATGTGATTTGTGATTTTTATGGATTCTCCTTTATAGATCCCCCTGTATTTCCTTTATACTTTCTATATTTTGCATCATGCATATCTATCCATCTGCACTAAAGTTAACATTTACATTATTTTTTTCTGGTGTTTTATAGTTACATTTTATTGCAGATTTTTAATTAATTTAAATTTCACACTGCACGCAATTTTATAACAACTTGATATTCTAGGATATTCCTATTAATCTTAAATTTTATTATATAACACAAGGTCATATATCACGTCTGCTATACAGTAGATAATATCTGTCCTTTGTTAAACAGCTTATTTGATAGATTATAATAATGCCAGTTGCAGATTAATGTGTATAAGAGTGATATGGTCGATCATACTTAGTGGTTTAGCACAGAAACAGAACTGAGTTCCATATGTTCTCAATCATAAGTAGACCTTGAGCAATTATCATAATACTGTAAGAAAGTGATTGGCAGTAGTGGGAAACTGCTAGGGGAGGGAGGGGCATGCCTCCAACAACAAGGGTACCTACATGGTCAGTGTTTATATACCTAAACCTAAATTGTACCCCACATCTTTATAATTTAAAAAAAAGAGTGATATGTTTCATAGTGAATTATTTCCAAGCATTAACTCTATTTTGGGTTGTGTTCTCCTAAGGAGTATTCATGATACCATAGCCAAGTATATCTCCATATTAATGGAACACATTGCAAATGAGAACTAAATTGATAGTTTTTAATCTTAATAATAACAATATATTAAAGTATAAGTCTCTTCAATTCATAAAACCCTGAAAAGGAGATTTGCATGTGTTACCCCATTTGATCATTGTGCTAATTCCAATGAGAATTTTTTTTAGCTCCATTTTATAAATGTATAAATAATTTTCTCAGAACATTACATTAATTGAAATATGGAACAGAGTCGGAACAAACAGAAACTCCATTTCACAGCCCCAAATCTTGAAGACTACTTTATGTTGCTTATATGGTAGGAGTTAAAATCTTGTTCTTAGCAATACAAGAGAATTGGGCTGAATTTCACTGATATTGTCTAACATGCTAACACAGATAATGCTGCTAATTTTTAAAATTGGGTTCTTATGAAGCCATGGAAAACAAACTGAGTCAGTTCATTGGATGGTATTGAGTAAACCTGTCTTAAACTGGACATAAGGAGGCATTGCATAGTAAGTTAATATCTATTTATTCATAACACTTGCATATTTTAACCTTGTAAGTTACTTTTAAAAGTGCAACACTGTGATTTTCTTTGAAGATATTTTATTTTAATAAGTTTTGCAGTGTATGTCTACTCATTTTTCATAAAATGTGCCAATGGAAGTAATAACAGTGAAAATGTTATACTTGGGGATTCTAATATTAGCAGCAGCTTTTCAATACATATCTCAAAAGAGTAAAATTTGTCACAGATATACCCAGTACATCTGGTCCCTCCAGCTAATTTTTTTTAAGTAATTTGAGATACCTCTTTTATTAAAATTGAAAATGAAAGAGTATTATTAAAAGTTAATAAAATGATAAGAATGCTATTTTTAAATTGAATGACTTTATTATTTGCAGTTGATATTATATTTTCAAATGAAGTCATGAGCACATTAACTACAGTTTAGTCACAATGTTTTGGAAACCATGACTAAAATTTATATGATTTTCAGATGATGTTATTAAACACACACACACACACACACACACACTCATTCACATATATGCATGCCTATATATTCTCTAGAATATTCCTTTTTTCTAAATGATTACCTATTTTTTATCTAATAATCTAAAATACTTCTCAACATCAACATTTATTTCTCATAAAAAGAAGTTAGACATTAAAGGATAGGAATAATAAATATAAGAGAGATTTAATTATGTTTAAAAACAATCAACACCTTCTCCTTTCCTGAAGGTAAGGAGGGTAAATAAATTCAAGAGGCATGATTTTGTGTATATTCCACTACTGATGGAATGACCTTTCAAAAGCTTTGATTTCTTGTTAGTGAGCCTCTTTCTGTGCTAATATTGTGACTATGACAGTCTATCAGTTGTCTCCTAAATTCTGTTTATTTAATCTTCTACATGTTAGAAGACTTACATGTTATTTCCAGAGCTCTGTACGAGCCAGAATGAAGAGTATGCTTTCTAACTTCTGCTGTATCTGTGCATGGCCACATCATGAACACCTGGTCAAGGGATATAAAAGAACGCACTATGAGAAACTTCTGGAAAGAGACTTTAAAAGGTGCCTGGCTGTGGGGCTGACGCCTGTAATCCCAACACTTTGGAAGGAGGAGGCGAGAGGATTACCTGAGCTCAGCAGTTCGAGACTAGTCTAGGCAACACAGCAAGACCTCGTCTCTACAATAAAAAAAATAAATACATACATAAAATTAAATTAAATTAAATTTTAAAAAATCAGGCAGGCATGGTTGAGGTGGAAGGATCGTCTAAGCCCAGCAGATCAAGGATGCAATGGCCATGAGTGTGCCACTGCAATCCAGCCTGGGTGACAGAATGAGACTCCCACTCAAAAAAACAAAAAAAGAGAGAGAGACTTTAAAAGAAAGGGTGTGTCCTTCCCATGGTCTATCTTCCCTTTTACGTGGATAAAATTAAAGTGTGAACATTGGCAACATGATAAAAACTTGGGTCATGGGTGATGTCATGACTCAACACCAAATACCACTCTACATTTGCATGTGAGAAATAAACTTCTCTTTTGATTAAACACTTGTTTGAGACATTTATGCTACTATTTTCTCAATACTACAATATCTCTTCCATTGCTTTTTTTCTTTTGTAAAATATCTAAATAGTGTAAATTTTTCTAATGACATAATGATAACCTGTCAAAACGTTCAGTTAAGGCCCAGACAGTAAATGCTATAGCTTTGCAGATCAAATGGTGTCTGCTTCACTACTCACCTCTGCCACTGTTACAGGAAAACAGCCTTACACACTATATAAAAACTTGCATGTGGCTGTTTTCCTATATAATTGATTTACCAAAATAAGTGATGCAACAATTGGCATGGAGGCCATAGTTTTCTGATATCTGATATAATGAATCTCACAACACTGTACGGATTATAAAATGAATGACAAAAGTAACTAACGTTTCTTCTCTTCCTCATGAAATTTCTTATTACGTTACCTACTTTAATACCTATATCTGTGTTACTCACACCGTTTGCCATGTCATGCTCTGAATTTAGGTACATTGCACATTTGAATAACAAATACTAAAAAAGTTTACTTTATTAACCTCTTAATGGTCATGCAGTGATTTGTAAAAATTAAGGTTAACATCGTTGTATACCTAGTTATTTAACTAGAATATATCAACTATCTATTATCTATCTATCTATCATCTATCTATCATCTATCTACATTGGGCTTACTGTGCTCTAACTCGACAGCAATCCTACTAGAAGTTCCCCAATAATTTACAAAAGACATATGACTTGCTCTTGTATGTCTAAATATTTTCAGTTAAAAAGTGTATGTTAATAAGCATGAATTTTTGACACAGATTGTTTGGTTCACCAAGAATACACCTAAATGTAATCCCTGAAATCTTCAGACCCAAGAGCAATGTCTAAAGCACCCACACCGTTGTCCTAGTATTAAGACAAAGTTATGTTCTTATAGTTATATTGACTTGAAGTCAGTCTAGCAACTAACACAAGTTAAAGCAGAGTGCTTTACTTTCCGTTTAATATATGGTGTTTGTGGGATTGAACACGTTTTTGGAATATGCATAAAACATTTATTGGCATCTATCTCTGTTTGGTGAGGTTGAAGTAAGGTGGAGGGTGAGGTAGAAAGAATGGTGTCATCTTTTCCTTAATAATTATATGAAGTGAGATTACTGATTTTCATCAATTTTTGTCATTTCTGATATGGGATAATCAAAGCGCTTGGCTGTTTCCTTTTCTAAATGTTGTTATGTATCATACATCTGAATTGAAAGGTGTGAACTCCTCTAATTAAATATAGTTTTATGCATTGTATGGGTAATAAACGATTTTCAAAGTGATCTGTGGGAATGTTTCCAACTTTTTTTACTCAAATAATAATTTATTAGCTAAATGTTAACCATTTTTAATAGAAGAATGGAAACCTCACCTAGTAAATACCCACCTCACGGTAAAGAATTCTAATTAAGAGTTGAATAAATAATTTACTATTTAAACTTATCACAGAACTTTTCCTCTTGATTAGCATGGATACTTGAGAAGTTATACGTTCACATTGTGTCATGTTTGTGTAAGCTTTAGTTGGTTTTTTTTTTTTTTTTGAAGGTTTTCTAAACCCTGTACACCTGGTCCTGTTCTACTGATGATCTTGATTCTAATTTAAAGGGCAATGAAAATGTTAGTATCTATCTGGAAAAACAACAGCAATAACACTTATATTCTCCTATGAGTTAGACAGATTTAATAGCCACATAACAACATTGTCTAATAACCAATACCGTTCTTTTTTTGTATTGTGTTAACTTGAAATTATAAAACCTATTGAAAAAATTGTTCACTCAATAATTATATTAAAAATCCTGGGTACAATATATTCTAGAAGGTAAAATTAGATACCTATTTCAAGAAATATTACAAAGAAATTGAGAGCAAGACAAACACATGATTCTTTGCAGTTTTTTTACAATAACTCTTTAGAAATAAAAAATATGCGTAATTAAAATTTAAATTATATATTTTGCATACATAATTTTACATAATAGGTTTTATTACTATGTAAAATTATTACTATACTTCAGCAAAAATAGATAGAATTAAATCATATGCTTTTATAAAAAGGAAATATCCTTTCTCATTCTTTGTATATATTTGTCACCAAAATGATGAATGGAAAATGCATGTACATAAGGCAAAATTTAAGATCTTCTTTGCTAAAAGGCTTCAATTGTCCATGTTTATTTTTTTCTTCCATTTATGAAATATATAATGGCTTTGAACAACAGTTTGTGCTGAAAAATGTAATTTATAAACCTGCAAATAATGTGTTTAATGGTTTGTGTGAGCTTGCTAATGGTAAGTTTACAAATGAACAAATAATTTGTGCACTTTGTTTGATGGCAAGCAAAAACATGGCAAAATAGAACCTCAAATGTGTTTGCAAGAGTTGAAAATAGTGGAGGATAAAAACAGTAAAGATGGAAACTACTGAAAAGAGGAAGTCATTTTCTGATGTTTAAAAAGTTAAAGGAACAAAGTCAAGTTAATGTTAATCTTTTTTTTTTTTTTTTTTTTTTTTTGAGTTGGAGTCTCAGTCTGCCGCCCAGATTAGAGTGCAGTGGCACACTCATGGCCACCCCAGCATCAACCTGTTGGGCTCCAGAGATCCTTCCACCTCAGCCTTCCAAGTTGCCAGAACTACAGGCACGCACTACCATGCCCAGCTAATTTTTCATTTATTGTAGAAATGAGATCTCACTAAGTTGCCTGGGCTGGTCTCGAACCCGCATTCTCAGGTAATCCACTCGCCTTGGCCTCCCAAAGTGCTGGGATTACAGGCTGAGCCACCAAGTCCGGCCCAATATATTTTTTTTTTTTTTTGAGTCAGAGTCTCACCCTGTCACCCGTGCTAGAGTGCAGTGTCACACTCACTGCCATCGCAGCCTCGACCTGCTGATCTCAGGTGATCCTTCTGCCTCAGCCTCCCAAGTAGCTGAAACTACAGGGAGGCACCACTACGGCCGGTTAATTTGTTGATTTATTGTAGAGATGAGGTATCGGCTAATTTTGTTTTTTTTAATTGTAGAGATGAAGTCCCGTCAAGTTGCTTGGGTTGGTCTCAAACCCATGGGCAATGTTAATCTTTATTAACCTCAGAATATTTACAAAGACAGCTAAGTTAAGCAGCAGATATTAATGAAATTACTGTAAACAATGAATGAAAAATTCACAAGAGAAATATAGTTATAAAATTAAGCAATTTTATTTAATATGCAACTATTAAATTATTATACGATCTGGCTCGTTTTGTGAGTCTTTTCTAAGAGAAATAAAATGAGAGGAAAGTTCACATTTGGATAGAAAAAGTTGGCTATTGTATTTAAAATCTCCCACAGGAAGTAGTTCAGCATTTGATCTCTCAAGTCATGTAAATGTAACACTACTCATAGCAAAACATGTAATTAGCAGGGAACTTTAAATTAGGATTGTAGAAAATAAAGGCCAAGTATAAATGCTGATTCTGCATAACCAAAGAGTGAATAAAGTTTAGCGAAAGGGTTTTTTGCCTTATTTCTGTGCTATCCTGTTTAAAAATCCTACATATCATAAAAGCATAATGAAATATTATAAACTTGAATATATAAACACGAATAACAGAATTACTAAATTTTTGTCATTAGACACATAGTTTTTTGAGGACACAAACAGCCACATTTTCATTCAGAATGAATGAATGATTTCAGTCCAAGCACACATTTCTGCTGCAAGAGTCACTATGGTCTTCTAATCCGTTATTTGGTTTAACCAAATTCAACTTGGAATACATTTTACGAAAGCCAGTTTTTCCTCTTGTGCTGTGAATCTTAGATGCCGCATCCTCAAATAGCGCTGAGGCTTCCGGATGCCTCAGGAAGTAGGACGTTGTGTACAAGGTTGGCAAAGAGGCAACAGAGGCTAATTCCCATGTATTGCAGAGAAAACAAAACAAGACAAAACAAAGAAGAACTCAAGTTGTATTGCTTTAAATGTACCTAAAAAAAACTAAGCTTCACAGGATCTTTGTTAATATGTTTTGAATTGATGACCATCTGTTACACACACACACACACACACACACACACACACACCAACTTAATATATATTGTCATTCTCAAGCTTGAGACCCGAGATCTCTTCCTTTTTTGCTGTTCATTTCTTTGCCACTCACAGGGCTTTCCTTGCTTCATGATTTTTATTTAACCTGTCAAAAGACAGGAAAACAGAATACCTGGTAAGGTTTTTGTTTGTTTGTTTCATAGCTTATGTTAATACAAAGATATATACCAGTGAAGCAGCCATCCATGGCATGGGATAAGGCAAGGTAGGTTGGTAGACACCAAGGGGACACAGTATTTGATCAGGAACAGAATAGAATAAAGAAGGAAGGATGTAAAACTCATTCTCCCCAGCTAAGAATGTAGCTCATCCTTCATAAAGTGCCCCCAGAGAGTGGAAAAGCACCTGGCCTTATTCAGTTGAGTGACGCTGACCCCTGCCTAAAAAAACACCCTTAGATCATCCTTAGAATCAGGTCTTACCAGCATTTCATCTTTCATTGGCAGCATAAACACAAGGACACAAGTTTGCTGCTAAAAGTGACATTATCCCACCAAAAAAGATGGAATTTATATCTCAGTTTACTTTATAAATCAGAAATTCATTCTTGCCAATTCTTCTTCACAATAGTTTCTCTGTTATTTAATCTAAATAGCCGTTAATCCAATTCTAAATCTTATTTACTTGTGATATTATCCAATGACCTTATAGTGTACTCTCTTATTTCAGTCTTTCCAATTTTTAAAAAGTTATATACTCTGCCAAAGATTAATCAGGAGAAATCTAAGGATTAACTATGCCAATTTCTTGTTCCCAAATTTTACTGGCTTTTCATCAAATTGCAAGAAAATTATTTTGATGTACATTTCAGATACTCTGAAGTCTAACTATTTATATAATCAGCCTTATCATCTCTTTTTCTTCTAGATAAGCAACTTGTTCTAACCATATTTATAAGTAGTTGAGCAATATGTTGGTTGATTAAGTTGTTGGTAGTCAACTAATAGAATTAGAATAATTCTCTCAAAATGTTAATATTTTGCCCTTTATTATGAAAATGTTAGTTATTTCATACACCCTTATTAATTTAAACTCAATTCAAAAATGTATGTAAGAATAGTAAAAATAAGACAAAATGCACTAAAACCAAATAACTTCTAACAAGATTAAAATATTCATTATAATTTTGACATTATTTAAGTAATATTGGTATTGCCTGTTTGGGGCTTTGCAAATATCGAATTGATTACTTAGCAAACAAAATAATGTAAATAATAGATTATTTATCTTTATAGTAATGACATATGTAAAATATATACAATAGAAAATAGCAACAAAAATTAAAGATAATAATTCCCCCATGACCTACTAAATGACTTAAAATAAGTTCATTAAGTTACTGTAATTTTTTAGAAATGTATAAGGGAAAAAAAGAAATAGGATAATCATAGTACATGCCAAAATTAACCAAATTAAGTTTGGGAAAATCTCTAATAGCAAAGTGTAAACACTAGAATGGACTAGAATTCGTTGTTTGATGCTAAGAAAATATTCTGAGACCTTTATAGAAAAAGACATTAATTCCATGAAATTTCAATGCTAGTAGTAGGTCATTACAGATATGATGACGTATCTGTTGTAAAATTATAAACCTTAATCAACTTTCCAGTTATAGTTATAAAATTTGGCTAGAATTGCAAGATATAATAGCTTAAAATTAACAAGCTAATCCTTAATAATTGCTTCTATGTCTTTGATTTGAGGAATTTCACATTGAGTAAGGGCAGCTCGGGGAATAACAAGTAAAATTGTATTCTTTTCCCTGTCTAGTTATTCAGACATGATCTTTGAGACTAGATGTCTAATTCTCTAGGACATGGATGAGATTCAAGACAGGTGTCATGACTTATCTCTTCAGTAAGATAATGACAACCACCTAGTGACAGTCAAAATATAATTGTCATTAAGTATCCAGTTCAGTGAAATAGCCAAAATTCTGTACTTTTATTTTTACTTTGAAAATAAAATCTCTTTTTTTCTGTAGTTCTGAACTAACCCTGAAAACCTTTACAAAAAAAAAGAGGAGTGGGTCTGGCTCTTTTTTTTTTTTCTTTCTTTCAATTTTGTGCTTTGTATTTCTGCCCCTTTCTCATGCTAAAGATCTCTACTGACACCTCAGTTCAAAGCAGGGAAAGGAACAAGGATTAAGAAACCAGTATATGTCTTACCTTATTGGTTCTATGTTTAGTTTGAGTTTGACAGGTGTTTAAAACTAATTTTCTTCCTGTATAGCTTTTCGAGGCCTTTGAGAATCTCAACATTTGGCCTTTTTAGACAACTGTTTTCTCTCTTGGACTGTGATTGTTTAACCCAAATTATTTTCACTGAAATCTCTGTACCTCTGTAAGCCTCTGTCATCTGAACTAAACCAGGGTGATTTATTCTCTCATCCGATATGCTAGAATTACAGAATTTTACATCACTATACATGAGTTTGCAGTCGACAATCCATAGGTTGGTCACCTTACCTAATTTCTCGACTTTGAAGCAGTCTACTGTGCTCCCTAAACTCCAGAAAACCCATGTTAAGTTTTCTGAGGTAATTCCATGAAGAGAAGACTCCATTCCAATCCTCTCCTATGTACCGGTGAGGTTGGGATTCATAACATATATTGACAACTCATTCAATTCAATTCTCAATTTTCTTCTTTCGCTCTCTCATATTCTAACATTTTTAGATAGGCTAGAGATTGTTGGTGCCTAATTTTCTCTGGTTTGACTCTGGGATGCTCCTTTGCAAGTCATGAAAAGGTAGGTGATCTAAAACCTGTTTAGAAAGTGAAACAGTTGTCACCTTCCATTTTTGGAGGTAAACAAAACTGACACACAGTCTCAATTCAACACTATTCACACATATTTACTCATTCTATCAGTTATTAATTGATTTTATTTTTATTCTTTGGCATTTGGTTGGTTCACAGAAACTGGTCACATAATATTTTCTTGACTTACAGGCTGTCAAATGAGAGGTTGTTATACATTTTTTACAAGGGAAAAAATTGAAGTGAAAATAAGTAAAAGCATGGTGGCCTGTAAAACTACTCATGAAAACAGTTGATTTCTGTTGAATGATTTTGATTTCTAAAAGGTATATATTAATTTAACCTGTAATATTTTGAAATGCATAAAAATTACAGAAACTCTAAAATAAGTAATAACAAGACACATTCAATTATAATAGAAAATTTAAAATAACTAAGTAACCTTATGTGAAAAAATTTTGAAATTCTACTCTTACCTACACATAAAATTATTTTTTCTATGAACAGCTACAGCATTCATGAAGTATCTCTTTTAGTTCATTTTATGTATCCCTGCTTGATCTCTGAATACCACCGTTAGCCTTATACTATTACAACACCCTTAAAATATGTCATATTAACTTTGTTATTCTAATCTCCAAATCATGGCAAATGTATTTAAATAGAAAATGTATTCATTTTGCTCAAACTACTTATGACTTATAAATAAAACAATATATTTTAGTCAAGGCATATATATATAAAATGAATATGGTTCCAGGAAATTAATGAAGTATTAATGTTAATATCACTATTTTAATAATTTTAAAACCAAAGCCTGAATTTTCTATGATTATTTGGTTATAATTTCTATATTTAGTTGAATTGAACAGGAGAAATCAGAATGAATGTTAACAATAGAATGTGATTGTACAGGGAAGAACACAGCATAGTATTTAAGCTAATAGCTTAAAATTACAAAATAGAAATGAAATTCCATTTCTATAATGCAAAAAGGTTTCTTTAGTGTTTATAAAAATGTTAAAGCATATTTTCTACAGACATATATTTGCACATAGACATAAGGAATTGATTTTAAAGTTAAGAAAATATGGCACAAATTACATTGTTATTTTATCATGCTCTCCTTTTAGACAGTGATTAATATATTCTTATAATAACTTCATTAATGTTTTGCTTTTGGAGTTAAGTACACATTTTTATCAAGTGAAAATAGGCTATACACTAGACTTTAACCTCTTACAAATAAACTTAACATTCCCTTAGTTATGTTGTGCAATGAATTTGCAAAAACATGTAGTGCTTCATTTATATATAGAAGTAGTCACTTCTATACATAAATACAACTTCGCTTTTATTCCTTGCAAGTTCATATTGAAAGTGATATTTGGTGCAGGCATAGTTTTTATATTTGAGATGAGAAAATGTGTAATTTTTTTCTCCGAGAGTAAGGAATAAATTGACTCCACTGAATCATTGCCATGTTGAATTGAACTCTGTAGAAATGATAGCTAGTAACATTGGAGGGGAATTCTAATTAGAATTTTGGTCCAACTTTGGTCGCTCATTTTTCCAGTATCCCTTCTTCTGTTGTGTGGAGTTGATGTCAACCAACGGCTCATTATGCTGAGGCCAATATAGAGCATTGAATAGCTAGGGAGATAAGTGGGAAAAATTAGCTTCTTGCATGGGCTGTATGTTGTACATGACAGCTATGTTGTCCAAGGAAGAATGCAGATCCTATTAAACTGTATTCTATATCACTGTATGAAATGCATATTAGCACATAAACCAAAAAAAAAAAAAGATCCTGCCTTAAAAGAGCTCAAGAATCAGATAATCTAGAGATCAACTTGCTAATGATATAAAAAGGATTTTACTTAGCAGCCCAATAAAATGTGTTGCATTTTGAGCAGATAAATGTTCATGAGATGATATGACCAAACTTAAAGACCAGAAGAAACAAAAGAAAGTGGAATTGACTTTGTACAAGACGTGGCCACTACAAATCACTGTTATAAATAAGGCTGTACAGAGCAAGTATTGAATACGTATTTTATGTGTTTGTTTGTTTATTTATTTAGGTGAGAAAGCAGGAGTTTATTAAGAAGTCCGAAAAGCTCCTGACAGAGGGTTGCCCATATTTTAATAAGTAAATTCCTGAAATTTTAGAGCATGCTTGAATGGTAACAGTTGGATAAAACACAGACTCTGCAACAATCAAATAGTATGAGGGGATAATTGAAGTTAGAGGATCTACTAGTTCTTTTTTTTAATTCTAAGATAGAATGATTCCAGTAAAATACTAACAAATATATTATGTACATATATTTGTGCAAAAAACTTATTCAATGCATATTTTGTCAGAAAGCAAAATATTAAAACATTTCTAAAATTTCTGTAATGTTATTATTTTTAAAGACTGAAATGAAAGCCTTGGACATGAAGTACCAGATAATTAAGGTGAAAAATGGATTATGATCACAGTTGAAATGAAAAATCTGCTTAATCAGAAAAACAGAGAAGGGCAAATGAGAAAGGGTTCAGAATGTGAATTCAAATTTTTCTCATGTGCAAAAAGCTGAAGATTTTATTGACTATTTTCCTGGAAATGTGATATCTCATCCATATCTCTAATAAAAATCTCACCAAACAGCAATTCCACATGTCTTAGATGTGAACACTCAGAAACTTTAAAAATAAACTATGATTTAGGTTTCTAGCATATGATCAGTCTGGATGTATAAACTTGGCTATATTTTTATGAAATGCTATTTCAAAACTAGAAAAAGAAATGAAAAGTAAAATATCGATAACATATAACTAAGGCACACAGATTTAATACGATGGTGCAGAATGGGAATTTCTGGTTCAATAAAACCTTTCTATCTTTAATTATAATTTGAGTCTTGAAAATACTTTTATTTTCTTTTTTCAGGAGATAGAAGAACTATTTTAGTGTAACCTACTTTCTAACGTCAAGTGGATAGTTTAGAATCTGCACTTTTATTGAGTACATTATTATTAATCAAATACATTACAGGCGATATGTATATACATGCCCACATTCTTACATATATATGACTATCTACATAAAATCATACATATTTACATAAATGTATTTGTGTGTATCTACATATATTGATATATAGATAGATATAGTTATGCAATTTTTTGTATATTTTCTGTGTAAATTTAAAAGATGCCTCAATAAATGAACCATCTCTTAAAGCTTCAATTCTCCAAAATCCCATAATATTTTTAATATTATGACACAGCAAATATTTTACCTTGATTCCACAATAAAACAACTTCTTTCTTAATACATGTAATGATTACATAATTATTAAGAAAACCGAGAAAAAACCCGTAGAAGAGAATGCCTTCAGAAAAACTGAAGTTTAACATCTTAATAATTGATAAGTAAATATTTTTAGGATGCCAAAAAAGCTTCATTTTAGAACAAAAATATACAAGAATAAGAATATGTTATATTTGTAATAGCCCTGGCTAGAGTTTATTATGAACTGTATAAAAGGTGAAAATTTCACAAGGCATATTTATATATCAGTGTGGAAGGCATCAGTTTATGAATTTCATATTTTAGTCTTAGTGCTTTTTTTTCTTTTTACTGTGGATACTTTGATGTCTTTTGAGAAACTCCATGAAGATCTGAGAATACAGAGAGAAAAATGTGGTTTCCTGGTATCAAAAACTTCACACTTCTCCCAATAAATTGTTACCAGGGTAATTTGAAATAAAGGTCAGTCTAACACCTAGCTTCCTAGAAGATTGAAACTGATCATTTCCTTGATTCTTCCTTGAGATAATTTAGAAGATATATAAAAATGTGAAACAGAGAATTATACATATCATTTCTCATCCATAAGGAAAGACCAGGTGCTTAATCTCAAAGAAGTGTGGAACGTCAGAGAGCTCTATCTTCTAGTAAAGAGGCAATCTCCAAGAATAAGAGAAATAAAACACATTGGAGTAGTCATTTTAGGATGCCTTTGGTGCTTAAATTAAGTGTCAATAGATCTCACACGATTAAATATATGTCTCGTCACTATCCGTGTTGCCTCTTCACCAGACAGGTAAAAGGGATCAAAGTACTTTTCTGTAGAGCAAAGAAAAATGCATAATTCATGAAGACCTCAAAAATATTATAGTAGTAGATAGCACTTATTTCTTGATCTATGGGATCGAAACAGGATCAGTAGAGATCGCCAAAATACCAAGTAGTATGGTCAGGGAATTGGAGCTCAGTGTTCTGAGTGAGTTATGAAGGTTCTAGAAACCTAGAAAGCCCTCACTTCTCCACACCCATAATATGTGTAAGTGGCCCATGTATTTTTAAACAGATTATATTTTCTGTTGAGGAAGACTTGCGATATGTTAATATTTTCTTGGGGGAAGGTTTTTTTTTTTTTTTCTTTAATGGAGATTAGGCAAACCAGAATTGCTAGAAAGGGAACAAGTGCCATATAAAATAAAGTAAGGGTGAGCAGATAGAAGATTAATTAGCCAGCAGAAAGTAAATAATAGTATGAAATTTTGGTTAACTTTAAGATATAAATAATAGTTTAGGATATGGGGTTACTTGAGTAGCAGACAAATGTATTATAGGGATATAGGGTATATTTTAATTATAAAGTGTTTATAATTCACCGTAGGGATATAGGACCACAAATGAGAATAAAAATGTGTGCATAATTATTGTCCAAAATTTTGACTGTCATAAAATTCATATGTATGTTAGTGTTATGACTTCAAAGTATGGAAAAGAATTGAAAATCTATTTTGTGTTAGTGGTGCTCTTCCAGTTCTTTGTTGAGAACTAAAAAGGCACGTATTTCTGTGTATAATATATCCCTCTATTTTCTCATCATGGCAACTCTGAAAATCATTCTTTTTGAGGTGGAGCAATTGCAGCAGAAAGAATAATAATTGGCTGTTTCAGACTGTTATCATCTGACATGGTTTCTACTGAGAGGTACACTTTCCTGGATACTTACTCATTATCACTGTTACATATATTTTGACTAAGTAGAATATTTATGTAGATACCCGGTGCCAATCTGATTTAGTCTATAATTTCTGAAATAAAATGGGTAAGTGCTAAAATAGAGAATCTTCATTGTTAAGGCACCTAGTGCCCAGGAATACTATGTTTTTATTAGCCATGAGGGCCTCTTAAAGGAAGAGCATATTTAAATCCACAGAATATCGTACACATGAAATAAAATGAGACATTCCTTTTTTCCTCAATAAATACGTATGTAGGTTATGCTAAAGGCAAGCATTTTGCAAATTCATGGCTTTGAAGAAATTAAGATTATCAGAGTACATGGATGAGAATAGGAGAAACACAAAGGCACTAAAATAGACTAAATATATATATATATATATATATATATATATATATATATGTTGCATTCAATAAACTAACAATAGTTTTTCTTTCACTTTTCATAATTAGATCCTTCGGTATTAGATTTCAGTTTTTAAGTAATTGAATACATCACAACCTGATGACTTTTCTATATAACAGAGATTTTTTTTTGTTCCCTTGCTCAATATAAATCAAAATCACAGAAGATTCATCTTAATGCATATGAGAATTAACATATTTGAAATTATTGTCCTTATTTTTTCTTTCACTTGACTTCCAAGCTAGACCATGTGTCTAGGAATGAGAAGGGAAGATCTTACTTATTTTGTTCAATGATTTTATCCCATAAAAGGCCATCAATATAAAATTCTTGAGTGAATGAATGTCTTTTAATAGTGGATTGTACAGTAAATTACTTCTAATGCATTCTTTCAGTCACCCAAAATTTCTGTTATAATCTTTTGCAACTGTGTATTCTTATCCAGGGATCCTCCCAACTGCTTTTATACACTATGTCTACAGACACAATAGATGATTCCAAAATATAACATATTCTAAATATCATAGGTTTAGTGAGTTTCATTTTTTCTGGTGATTATTTTTTTTTACCATCTGGAAAAGAGTAGAATTTCAAAATATAGGATCAATTATCCTATTTCCAAAATTTTATTAAAAATTCTTTACTCCCTCTGAATAAAATTAAAAATGAGTTTTACATTCCTATGTAAAATCCATTAGTAATAATGTATCATTCTGCTAAACTTTTTAATTAATGAAATTATTCCATTCATTAGAACAGTATCGGCTCAGACATTTAAGTAAGCCATAATTCATATTTCAAATAATTGCTTGGAGATGAATATTTATAATTCAAAAATTTAACATTTTGGTTATTTATAATAAAGTATTTGCTTTAATAGATATAGTGCTATACTGTATTTAGTATAATTATGTTTGATTTTCTAAGTGGAAGAGATATATGTATTTGTACCACAAATAATAAGCACTGCTTATTCAACTGAGTTATTTAAATTCCAAAGGCCAGATGGATCTACTTTTTCTTATAAATGTATATAATTTTCATTATATGCTACTAGAAATTATGTGCATTTAGAATGAGTTAATTAAACTCTAAAAGTCTAATTTAATCCTGAATAAAGTATGATATATGTTTCCAGAAAAAGAGGAATTAATCAAAATGCCTAATTTTAATTTATCAAAAATAATTTAACATGCATTGGAGATAATAAGAAAAATGTTATAATCTTTGCATGCTGCTACTGAGAGATTCTTAAATATATCTTATTTTATATAAATTGAAAGCAGTGTGAATGAGGTTTTTTTCCCCTCATCCCGTGAAATGAAGAAAAGATATATAACACCTCAATCAACCCTCATAATTATTACCATAAAGAAATTCAGCTATGCTATTAATATGCACACTTATCCCTTATATAATGATTTAATTTTTCTTAAAAATATAGGAGTTGTATACTTAGTTGATAATCAAGAACATCTTATACTTAGACGAGTAAAATATATTTACAATAAAAATGCAATTTTTACATGAACTAATTTAGATTTATTTATGTATTTACTTGTTTGTTTGTTTATTTATTTATTTATTTATTTTTGAGTTGGCGTCTCACTCCGTCGCCCAGACTGGAGTGCAGTGGCCGCTCCCGGCCACCGCAGCCTCGACCCCCTGGGCTCCGGCGATCCTTCCGCCTCAGCCTTCCAAGTAGCTGGAACTACAGGCGCGCGCTACCACGCCCGGCTGGTTTTTTTTGATTTATT
>CAUYQG010129890.1:0-21618 GCA_963574415.1 Tarsius wallacei
GAGAGAGGGCATAAACATATATATTATTCTTAGTTTGTTATATATCTATTGTTATGGCTTGATGTATATGGTTGTTGTTTAAATTTTTTGAAATATTTTATGTGAAGTTTATTAAAATCCAAAGAGCAAAGTTTAGTCAACTCATAGAAGAAAACTTTGTTCTGATAATAAGCTATCGATAAGAGAGGTGTAACTCATTGGGGGTCATTAATATCCAAGAAAGCTCTGATCACAAGGGAAATCTAGCATTGCATTAACCCCCCAAAAGTAAGATCTAGGAGTCCCTATTGTAAGATCTGAGTGGAGTCCAGCACCCCACCAACACTGTGGAAGGCAAAGCTTGGTCACTTCTAAAATTTCCCTAAGTAAAGCAGAGCACACTGGGAGAGGAACAGTTTGATGTCACATGTACCATAAAACAAATGTTTCGAAATACCTCAGTGCGTCCAATGAAATCAAGTCCACAGTCCAAAAAATTACAGCATATATATATGAATGAAAGAGAAATGTGGAAATGATTTTAAGTTAAATATATTTATAATACTCAAAGATGTAAAGGAGAGAATAGTAACCATGAATAAAACAACAGGTGTTTATTCAAATACCAATCGAAAATCTTAAAAATATTACTCTAAAAATAAAAATTTCATTGAGTGTCTTAAAGAGTAATTTTAGTGTAGCAAACAGAATTAATGAACAAAAAAATTTGAAGAAACACGAAAAAATACAAAAAAAGATCCAATCTGCATTTTTATGAGATTCAGAAGTATTAGATCGAATGGAATAGCAGCAATATTTGAAGAAAAACATGCTTGAGACTATTCCAAAGTTGAATAAATGAATATATTTTCAGGCTGAAGCAGGCAACTGAGGGCCAAGAAGCTTTTTCAAAAAGTGTGATTTGTATGTGTCTATATAACTAAAAATGGAAATAAACATAGCAAAACGCAAGTGGCAAATCACTAATTACATAATCTAACATTTCTTCTGTATGCATTGTCACATTTTCTAACACTTCTATAATAAGTACAGAGTGCATTTATATTCGCAAAAATATAATTTAAATATAAAAATACTAATGTCAATGGCATTTGGCAGGATGATGAAGAATAAATGGAATTTGAATAGTGGAAAAAATATGTGTTAGGACCTATGTTAGCCCTTGATGGTCTTGTAGAATTTGATAAGAGAAGATAGACAACCTTAAATAAAATGAGACTTTTTTTGGTAGTTGGGCAACTTCTAAAAGTATAGAATTATATGTATTTACTTATATATAATAAAATATTTATAAATCTAAATAGCTACTTGAAACTTGTAGAGGCTCCAAATCCACTGATAAAAAAATATATGTAATACTGGATTATTTTCTCTTTTAAAATCTTACAGTGTCTGAAAGGGCATAAAGCTAAATTCTTTCATAATGCTATTAATAGCTAATCCAGTGTTTTTGTTTGTTTTTTTGTACATTGTGATATTAGTTTAACAATTTTTTCCTTCTTTACATCTTCATCTAGTTTCAACATTGCCTTTATTATGAAAGAAAGAAACAGCCACAATTAAGCTCTGACCTGAAATTCGATGAGGTTAAAAAAAAAAAAAAAAATTACAGGAAAAAACGTTTGATCATGCCACACACTGAGCTTCATGGAAAACCTGGGGTTTCAGCAAATGTGGGTGTTAGACGCGATTAAGTAGACAGGTGCTGAGGTACTGTGATTATCTGCATTATCGGGACACATTGAGGATATCTTTATTAGACAAGCCCAAATTGTTTTGGTTCAGTAATAAAACTGGAAGGACTTTTGAATGCCCTTTACTAACAGCTATGCCCATTATTTTATTTTCAAGGCTGAGCTTTCTCACAGTTGGAGAAATCCATCTAGTCTTTCAAGGTACCTTTTAGACAAAATCCTATACCGGATTTGTAGCTGCGACATGCTGGTTTGAAAATTAAGGCACCCGGATGATGGCTGATGGGTGGAGTCTTTGGTCTTCCAGTGCTGCGGAAGGAACTCCCCCAGGCTTCATGGGCTGGTGGGACAATGACCGCCGGGAAGGGGGTCTTCAATCTACTTCCCCAGTGGCTCCCCCTCCAGCCCTAACTTTTGACTACCAGTGAATCTAGGCATGCTTGTTACTGCGTTGGAAATAAGAGAATACCCCTTACTCATTAGTCTTCAAATAGATGAAAGTTGTTACATTAAGTCAACAGCTGTGGCGTTGACATCTGTGTTTCACCCTATTAACTAATGAGAGTGTTATGAGCCTCTCTGTCTAGCTGGGACTCACAATCTCACAACAGTATACTCTTGCTTAAGGGTGCAGTCCCTAATTTCTCATCTAAAGGTCACAGCATTTTTTTCTAAACATTTTGTGTATCCTGAAATGTTACAGTTATCAGTGGTAAAAGTCTTAAAATGTGCCCTTTGCTTTGCCTGCCTACTGTATTGGGACATGCTCTTCCACTACCAAGACGGGCACTATGAAACATCTGGCTTTACTTCTATTCTCATCGATGCTGCATCTAGGAATTTCAAGGATCAGCTTCAAACGTCCTCGCATCTGAGCAAGAGAGCTCAATATGTTTAACAAAGTTTTAAAAATCCTTCTGTTGGGAGAATCCCAATGACAAGGACTAGAAATACTCCTGGACTGTGTCCCGTGAGCTTCTCTCCTTGGCTTATTTTAAACTATATCCTTTGCTTTAATAAATCATAACCCTGTATGTCATAATAATTAATAATTTAATAAATCATAACCCTGCATCCTGGGATTTTTGTAACCCCTTCTAGGAAATTATCAAACCCGTGGGTTGTCTTAGAAATCCCAAAACTTGCAATTTGTGTCAGCAGTGAGGGGAATCTTGGAACTCCCAAATTTTTCAGTTAGCGTCAAAAGTGAGAGTCATCTTGGAAACTCCCTAACACTGTAGTGGGTGTCAGGAGTGAGATTAACTAGAACCACTCTGACTCTGAAACAAGGTTTAGGAAGAAGCAAGATAAGAGGACAGGTGATGAATCTTTGGTTTCTGGATGCACACAGGGTCACAGCTGGAACTGCACTTGTGCTGCACACAGTTACTGGAGACAGAAATTACCACTGAAGTTAGAAATGATGGATCCAACTCCTCAGGAACTGGATCACTGGGTGCATAAAGAAATGCAAAATAACAAGAAGCAAGCTAAATATACATCCCCCTGGTTATTTATATCTGCAATAGCAAGAATGAGAGGAAAATACAGTACCGTGGGGAAGCTTGATGCTGGACCAAGTTTGTATTTCAGCTGGTCCAAGCTACAGCCATCAGCCTCAGGACTGCTATCAAAGGGACAAGTTATGCTGAAATAACACCTCACTAAGAAAATTAGGGTGACTCACAAGAGAATGAGGAAATACAAAGGAAAGGAATCCCTTCCTGCAGGGTGGGAATCTGTATGCAGTTATTAAAAATGGGATCAATAAAGCAAACATGGATGGGGCAAAACAAAGGTTTTAATGCCACACTCTTGACATTTGGGTGGACAGACAAGACTTCCGGCTGGTACTCCGAAATCAAAGGGTCCTAAGCAAATCTCATCCATTTATCCTAGTTTGGAGACATTTTAAGACCTGGTAAGCAAGAATGACAATGAGAAGTCTAACTTCAGATTGCCTTAGTCATGAAAACTAATCAGTATAAGAACAGATGAGAGGGCTGGTTACTCTTCTTGGCTTGAGCACCATCTGGAGAGTCAAGGGAATATATCCATGAGTGGGTAAAATAGTCAGGGGACAGAGAAGAAACTTTTCTGGAACTTCTAGTCATTGGAGACCTGTGCACTGTGATTCCAGAACCTGTCGGTGAATGCTAACAGGGCTTCCATTAGACTGGGAGGATTCGGAGTACAATTATCGATAAGATGAGGTAGAAGTCTGAATTACAACTGGAATGTTCGAAGAGACAAGTGAACTAATTGTGTCCTCTTTATCGGGTACGTTATGGGAACAGGTAATGTCTGACTGAAGAACAGTCCCACATCTAGTTTTGTAAAACAGCAGACATTTAATTTTGCCCCCCAGTCCTTAGTTCCTCACCTTCGTAACCCTACTGTGTATGAATGCGAGTAGATTGAGGGGGAGATTTTTGCTAGATTAGAATTATTGCCGGCAATCTGAACCAGAGCTGTCCTCAAACCCAGTGATCCTTCCAAAAATGGAAACATCTGGGAAAAAATAAATGATAAAGGAGAAAAGGAGGAACAGTAGCTGAGGATAGAAGGAGAAATAAATGGGGTAGGCAATGAGACAAATACAAGATTATACGGATTTCTCATGAGAGGCTCAGAGCAAGAGATGATATTGTTACTTAGCTCAAGTAAACCAGATGTCTGAAAGGGTGAAGCCATCTATTGCCAAGTGCACTTCTGCTCTTGGAACCTAACAAAGTTGGATGGAAGCCTGAAAACAGTGGTGTCACTCTGGGAGACATTTGTTCATACGATATGATGATGAAGTGAACTGATTGTAAATGACCGAGTAGGACTCCACTGATGGGCCAGTATCTTTTGACTCTTACTAGTCAGAACATATTTATTACCTTATTTTGACAAGGTATTATACTGACATTGTTGGTAAGGTTACAATACTGATACTGATGGTCAAATGTGGTGGGAAATTGAGATAACAACTCCTAGAATGTAACACCAATAAAAAAAAGAAAGCCTGACACAAGGAAGAATTGAATTTAGCTAACCATCAGCTAATTCCTCTGCTAAGTAGTTCTGTATGAGTTTGTAGATTGAGAAGAAAAACGAGTTATCAAGTTAGTACAAAAAATTAAAATTGATGGAATGGCTTTATAAGATGAATTTGTTGTTCCCGTAAATCTATTCTTACCTGATGCCGGCTTCTCCAAATGTTAAGCATATTAAGAAAGACACTATTGCTATATTTTTTATGTAAATATTACACTAAATGTAGGTACTCAAACAAATACGATCATTTTGTGGTAAAAGAGCTTTGACTAAGGGCCGTGGTATGGCTTGCATAGTTAAAAATTAAAAAAAAACTAGCCTTACCGGAAGAGAGGTCTGACTTTGCCCTTGGCTCCTAGGAGGTCATCGCTAAGCCCTTGAAATAGCCTGTCTACCAAGAGTGTCTTTGTTTACCTGGGGGTCTTGTTCCACACGAGAGTGTCCAAAAATGTGGTTTTTGGTGGGGCTCTGGGCTGGGCAGTGTCAGCTCAACTTTGGGGAGGACTGGACACTAAATGTCAACCAAGCAGTTGGTCATTTACATGTATGTGACCCCTTTGGACACCAAAGCTTGGGATGCTTTTCTGACTGGCAATACTCTGTGTATTATCAGACATTTCGGGGAGACGTCAGCGCTGCCTACGATTCCACTGAACTGCTGGACGATCGTGGTTGGAACTCTCCTGCACTCTGCTCTGTGCAGCTCTTCCCTTGGCTAAACTTCATCTGCTATCACTCTGCTGGAATAAACCACAACTGTGAGTACAACAGCTTTTAGTGCGTTCTGTAAGTCCTTCCAGAAAATTACCAAATCCGAGGGTGGTCTTGGAGACTAACTCTACAAAAATACGCACACTATCGGTTATAGAATATTCTTGCCCCAAAATACATTAAACTGGAAGGTGATAGTGAGAAACAATTCGACAGATCCGGAGTGTGGCACGTTTAATGAAAACAGTTAGCTGGGCCTCTTAACTGTGCTAACAGTCTGATATCACATACAACAAAAAGGTGAAAATAATTCTTGTAGTCGTGTGTAACTGTAATATTTAGAGGAAGAGCGAAATGCTTCTCCTAACCACAGAATATCAGTCTTTTTGTCCAGACAATTTAGGCCAACATAGGTCACATGCCCACCCCTGGGCCAATAAGACCAGGGATCGCTGTGTGCTGTCTGATGTAAGCGTGGGTTTGGGAAGCAAACCAGGTTGCTCTGGTTTGCTTTACTTACTCAGAGACTGCTCCCAAAATCTAGGATGCAGTCATGTTTCCTTATCATATACATTATATGGGGAAAAGAGGGTAAGCACAACACTATCTGAGCCATACCGATACTTTGTCTTGATTTGGGTTCAAACACACACAGAAAGCCAATGTCGACTTGCTTCTGAAACTCAAGTTGTACTACATAGAATTATATATAATATCTGGATTCCAACCACAAAGACCTAATTTTACTTTAACGTAACTCAACCTAAGCCAAACATCCTTGAGACAATGATTGACAAACAGTGGCTATTCGAAAATCATTAATTAGCACGGCTTCTCAACAGACACCACTGATTTAAAATACCTGTAGCTACTAGTATGATACTTCACCGTGGGGAATCCCCCTTCTCTAACTCATGCATTCATATTCATGTATATGTGGATATGGCGGTGCCAAAAATGTACACACATTTTAAGAGATGTTATCTATGTACTACCTTTTGAAGTTGAATTGAATTATGGTAGCAGTGTAGTATGATATTCCCGCAAAAGGTGATATCAGTCAAATGAATGCTAGTGTCACCATGCAACAGGCAGGACAAAGAAAATCATAGAAGCATGGTTGTCGTTTGAGAAGTGCAAGACCATTTTGAAGTGGGATTTGAAATTCGAGAATGTTATGGAAGTACAACAATGGAGGCGTGAGTATGCAACAGAGTCTCCAACATGAATAACGACTGCATGCGTTCACGGGGAGTTTGAGACGCATGGTACCATGTGTGCTTTTCACAAAGGAAGAGACAATTTACACGCTGGCTGTAGAATTCTACCAAACAATGTGCACTGCACGTGACATGGGAGTTAGCAGAACAAGCATACGATACATTTTAAAACAGCAAAATGGAAGGTTTTCATGCCAAGATTATTATTAGTAGTAAAAATGTGTATACATTTTTTCTTTGACAAGTGAGCAAGTTCGAGACTAATTTTTAATTTCTAGTCTCAATCTAACCAAGAAACATTTGATTTATTTTTATATGAATTTTTAAAAAAAGTTGCACTCCCTTGAATCCCTTCTATTTTAAAAAAAATTAGAATGATAGAAGTTTGGAATCAGAGGTCATCTTGCTGACTATAAAATAATTAGGACTTGGGCAAAATACAGGTCACATCAGTCATACACCAAATCACTGGCATTGAGAAGTAACATGTAGCTTTGCCCTTGAGCGGCGGTGAGAGGTTGTTCCAAGAGCAGTAATTCACTCTGCTCTTCCCTGGGCCATCCTGCCAGGGAACCTAGAATTTGGCCTACAGCTCAGTGATGGGTTGTGATCTGGCTCTGATTTTCTTTAGAGCTACCAGCCAGTCTTGGCAGTATCTGTTTGTTTTTTTCCTTCTTCTTCTTCTTTCTCTTTATGCAACACAGAGCTTCACAGATTAATTGATCTGCCTGTATTTCTTAGGTCAAGGACATATTCCGTTGCTGAAACATTTTCGTGAATTTTAAATACACATTTCTGTATTTTCTTACCTCAGCTCCTGCCCTACACTCCGTTCTTTTCCTTTCCACAATAAATGAACACCTGGATTAGAGTTTTGCTGAAAGCTTCAAAAAGTAAAACATTCACTTCCCATAGAAAACTTAGACTGCAATCCTTGCAAGGTTACTTGCTTGGGCTTTCAGCTCAGGACCTGCCTGTGGGCAGGCCAGGTTTTTGACTGTAGAGTTATTTACTCTGGAGTGTCATGCACGCACGGGCCTGGTCTACTCCTCAAATTGAATTTGTCATTCTTTCTTGAGTACGTTTCTATCTCTCTGCAGCCAGCAAGAAATTTTCTGATAAGATATACAAAAACACCGATAACACAGTAAATGTACAGGGCCCAAGAAGACAGATCGGAAGGCTGATTTAACTTGTTTGCGAAAGGTATGACATTTCCTGACTTGTGATGGTCACTACGATGACCGATGACCTCTGACTCTAAAATTCTATGATTCTAAGAACCATTTCAAAAACAGAAGGGATTCAAGGGAGTACAGCTTTTAAAAAATTGGATACAAGTAAATAGGTTAGACCTTTAGAATTGATTAGACCAGACCTAGAAATTCAAAACACATTTGAATAAAAAGTAACAATAAAAACAAAATTACTACGAGGGATTTTAAAAGTACGTTTTAAAAAACATCATATTTCAGTTTAAGTGAGTCCAATATAGGACCATAAAATACCCATCAAAGGACCTGTGGATGATTAGCACATAAATATAAAGTTTTAAATTACATGAATCTAGGACGGCAGCCAGGAGTGTTGTGGTTGCCACATAGAGTGAGATGCTGAGATCAGAAATGATAGATTTGTTGCCAGCACAAGGAAGTTGAATCATTTTTTTTTTGTAAATTTGTGATATTCACTTACTAACATAACATAAAAATAAAAATGGCTATTATTTAGAAACTTTTTTTGTTAGGAAAAAATTGTTTGCAGTCATAACTAGTTCAGTAATTATGTCTCTGATTCACCCAGAAGAAAACATACACACTAAACTGGCTTTATTTTTAGTGATAGAAAATAGGATTATTTTTCTTTGTTAAGATAATGAAAAAATTGAAATCACCAAGCTTTAAAATATCATCTGAAATTCAAATACTGGAAACACAGACTAAAATAAACCATAAAAGTGGCTCATTTTCTTTTATTGGGGGATTATACATTCCCTATAAATCCTCAAAATACAAGTGAATACCAATTTGTAATAGTTCTTGGCTACAAAATGGAAGACTGGTCATAAAAGGGAATGAAGCCCAGCTATCTAGCGTTTCCACGGGAACACTTGAGTGCTATGATGAATAATGTCAGCGAAACCCATTCTGGGAAACGTTTCGTAACCTGATTTTCTCAGTAAACATAAAACATTGACTTCTCCTTCTGACAAGCCCCAGTATCAATGGATTAAACGCACAATACACTGCCAGTCATATCCCTGGGAGCATGACACAAAATACAAAGGATGAAAATAGTTTCAATCTTCATGGGAAGGGATCAATCTGACTTTTAACCTGCTCAATCCTCTCACAGAGGTTCGATAACAGTTCATCTTTTAAATGCGACTTAATTTGGCCTTAATTTATTTTCTGGCAGCCGACTTCAGGAAGAGCAAACTTGAATTCAATAAGAACCTGTTTTCCCTTCTTAACCTTCATTCTTTCAAAGACGCTGTAGCACAAATCGTAGAGGTTTTAAACTTTATTTGCAGTGTAATTTATTTAACGAAGATAAATGGAAAGTGAAAGCAAAAATGTGGATCAGCTGTGTCCTCAAAAGCATGTCAGACTTCTGCTGAGAGTGAAAGAGCAAAGTAAACATGAGAACAATTACTCAATGGACATTTAAAAAAAAATACACATTTGAGGATACTACATACTGCATCTGTATACCTATATTTAGATATGCACTATATATATGTGGGTATATATAGTATATTTACATACATACTCATATAGATATATACACCTGTATATGAGTATGTATATAAATATACTATATATACCCATATATATACATATATACATATATGTAAATAGATCCAAGTATGCACACATATATTCTTATATATATGCATATATAAACCATGTGTATACTCATAAATATGTACACACCCAAATACACATACCCATATAGATATGCACCCACATATATATCCATATTGTATATACACATATATAGCATATAAAAATATACCAATGTACACATACACCCATATATACTAATATATATATATAGACCCCCCCAAATAGGATTTATTTATTTAAATATTGTGTACTTATTCTTACCTATTTAAACTTCATCCACCTTCAAATTACTCCTTGTTTGATGCACTACACCCATCAAGACGCTTTTTCCATTGCCCAAAACAGTTTTTGAGCTTATCAATTTTTAGACCTTTTAGTGTTTCTGCCGTTTTTGGTTTCACCTCATCCACGTTGGCAAAACGTTTCCCTTGAGGACTTTTTTCATCCAGGGAAACGAAAAAAGTCACTGGGGCGAGATCAGCTGAATAGAGAGGGTGGGGCATGGGGATCATTTTGTTTTTGGTCAAAAACTGCTGAATACTCGGCACAGTATGGGCAGGTGCGCTGTCGTGGTGGAAGAACGAGTCACCTGTTGGCCACAAATTTTTCTCCAAATCGTGGCACAACCTTCTCCAAAATTCCAGATAAATCTTGGCTGACTGTTTGATCAGGAGGAACAAATTCCAAGTGTACTACGTGGGGCCCGCCCTCCAAAAGATAATTCTGTTTTTTGGCCCCTTGTATAATCATACATAAATATACCTATATATATCTCCACATATCCAAAAATAGATACCCATATATAGCCATATATTCACTCATATACAAATATACCCATGTGTATATCCATATATCCAAACATATATGCCAATATATATCCATTTATACACCCATATATATGTATACCCATACACACACACACACATCAATATACATATCTATGCTTATTGGAAGAAGTATCCTAAAGAAAGGGGGAACAGGGGAGAGTTAAAACTCAAGTGATGATACTGGAGGAAATAAGACATGGAAGTTGTGACTTCTATCCAAGCACTCTGCTCAGCCTCCACCGTTGTGATTGCGGAAAATCACGCTGGGCAAGACCACGACCTCCTCGGTTCAAGGTGCCAGCCTGTGGAGTTCAGCACTGGAAATGAAGCTGAAAAATGGAAAGATAAAGGGTAAGCTCCATGACAATCGTAGGGCAAAATATTCTGTAAGGAACAAGCTTTGAGGATTAAGAGGGGATATTGCATCGGCCAAATACAAACGGGATGGAGAGAATAAGGGAAAACATAGCATGTGAAAGAGCTTGTAGAAGTTTTTTAAAAAACTAGCAAAATTGCTGACTCATTCCCACAAGGGTTAGGAAGAACATCTCTCTGAATTAGTATACAAATACAAGAGAAGAAAAAAACAGTTAAAATATGTGGATAGATTAAAATAGGAGTTTCAATCCCTTATGTCTGAAGCCCTGCTTGTGTGTAAATGTAATTAAGGAGACAAATGTATCAAGAAACTAGTATAAGGAAATTGATAGGGTGAAATAACTTAAATATGCCACAAAGAAATCATGTACCCAGTATCCAGCCAAAAAGCAGACCATGGTCTAAATAAAAGCAGATTTTTGTGAGATCTGACAATACTAGGGATGAAACAGATTCTATTAGCTTACAGAAGGAAAAGCATCTTTCCTACAAAGAAGCAGAAATCAAAATAGATGTACACTTCTTCACCTCCAGTTATATTGGAAGAGAAATTAAAATTGATTTGTACCTCTCATATTTCAAGAATACTGGTAGCCAGAAAACAATGGAATATGCCCGTCAAGCACTGAAAGAAAATGGGTTTATTTGTTTATTTTCCTTAGAATATTGCCCTCACCAAAGCTATCAAGTGAGGAGAGAACAAAGCTATTTTTAAACTACAAATATTGGCACCTTTTAAGCTCCATCTCTTGGCATTGGTTACATTGCCCTTTGCTTGCCTTCCACCTTACTGAATTCTTGACATCCAACATGTTTCTTCTCACCCAGCATTTTCTATCAGTTTTCTCGCTCCATTTCATGCCACCTTCATACATATCCGTACCCGGCAATATCCCCCTTGATTCCACAGAATACCCTGCAGTTTGGTCTTCGCATCGCATCACACGTCTTCTCAGCATAGACTCATACTCATCTCATGACTCAACTCCAGAACTTTTCAAGGGTACTTATTGGATTTGGGATATCATCAACATATTCAGTGCAGCCAATGGTGCTCTGATATTGCAGCTGGAATCTTTAGAATCGGAGCTTACCTCTCCAGTCACTCCCATCAATCATCTCTGCTTCCCATATTTCAAAGAATCCAGAAGCAGCAGCTACTTCCCCAGGACCCCTGGAGTCAATGACCCCCACTTCCCTGTAGTCCAGTCGTGGAGGTCTGTTTTTGTTTCTTGCTCACATGAAACTTTTTCCTTTTGCAGAATCGCATTCCATGTCTTAACTCGACTTGGTAGTCTCCTCTCCTGATTTTATCCTGTTTAATTCTTACTCCTTCGAATTTCGTGTTTCCCATTGCGCTGGACTTTTGAATAAAGCAGTGATCACACCCCTGTTTGACACCAGCAAGTGGACTATACTTGCTGCAGCGTGGGCGCTCAGGAAGAATCGGCTGAATCAATCAATCCATCATTTTCTTTCTTTAAAAATACAGATTGTTGGCTGGGCTCGGTGGCTCAAGTCTGTAATCCCAGCACTTCGGGAGGCGAAGGTGAGAGGATTGCCTGAGTCCAGGGGTTTGAGACCAGCCTGGGCAACTTGTGAGACCTCATCTCTACAGTAAATCAAAAAATTAGCTGGGCGTGATGGTGCACGCCTGTGGTTCCAGCTATTTGGAAGGCTGAGGTGGAAGGATCGCCTGAGCCCAGCAGGTTGAGGCTGTGGTGGCTGTCGGCGTGCTACTGCACTCCAGCCGAGGCAACAAAGTGAGACTATGGCTCAGAATAAATAAATAAATAATAAATAAATGAATAAAATCAAGATTGCTCTCTCTGAATAAGTGGGCATTTTTTAAATGTGAATTGAAAGTGTTAGATAGTTTCAGGATGTTTTTGGCTAATTTGAACAACATACTGCCAAGGCTGAAAGCAGTCAGATGGTATTGTAAAGACATTTGAACTCTTAAACTTCCTCTTTTATTTGTCTTTTACCCATTTCCTCTGACTTCTTTCTTTGGATATTTTCTGGCATTTTGCAATTTAATCGTTGTACACAGATTTGGCACTACAGCAAGTGACTTAGATAGCTAATGAGAGATTCAGATTCAATTGGCCAAGTATACGATCATCCCAATTTCATAGGATTTATAACAAAGACTTCATATTCTCAGTCCCAGCACAGTGGGGATTTCATAATGGCAGCATCTCCTTTTCTATTTCTACCAAAAGTTTCTTCCAGGGAGAGAGTGTCAAGTAGGGTGTGATGTGTAGTGAACAGAAGCAATCTATATAATATCTATGCATAGCAATACATGTGGACATTTTCCAGTTAAATTAGAGTTTGAAAATATTTTTAGCTTCTTTATCAAATAAATTTCAAAAGCACAGAACAGTTACAAACATGGTCCAATTAACCACTGCGCATACTTCATTCAGAATATTTCATTGTTTATTCCTCCCTTTCTGAATGTACATTTTTCTTCTCTTTCTCCTCCTCCTCCTTCTTCTCCTCCTTTGTTGTGTCATTCTCAACTTATTATTATTGCCAAATCATTAGAGAGTAAGTTTCAGAATCAAATACCTTCAACCTTAATGACTTCATCATCTATCTCCTTAGAACAAAGCCATCATCCTAAACATCTACTATATAATTCTCCAATTCAGAAAATGTATTGCGATATAATATTGCATACTATAAACCCTATATTCTTTCTTTACTGATTGCTTTGTTAAAGCTCTTTTTCTGTATTATGTTCCAATGGAAGATGCAATCTTGTGTCATTCATTGTTAAGCTACCATATCTCTTCACTGTTTTTTGGGAATAACTCTTTCCCTTTCTTTGCCTTTCGTGACGTTTACTTTGCTTCTATGAGTGTATACACCAATTGTTGTTTCCACTTATCCCTTGATCTGGGGATCTCTGATTGCTTCCTTATGACTAGACTGAACTATTTTCAGTTTGTCAACAGAAATACTACCTAAGTCCTGTACTCTCAGCCTGTCTCATCAGGAGTCATGTATCTACCCCAGTCCTGGAATCTTTAACTTTATTCAACATAGCCCATGGTGGGTCACAGTGATGCTATGGTTAGAATTTGTCCCCCAAACTTCATGTGTTGAAAATTTAATCCCCAGTGTAGCAGCATAAGAGATGGGACTTTAAAGATGTGATTGTCTTTGTTGCAGGGATAGACTCTGACATTGGAAAAAAGTTCAGCCTAATTTTTATCTCTGTCTTCAGCACTTTCTTACCTTTCTATCTTCCACCATGTGATGGCTCTTGCCAGATACTGGTGCCATGCTCTTGGACTTCCCAGACTCCAGAACTGTGAGCCGAATAAACTTCTTTTCTTTATGAATCTTCCAGTCTCTGGTGTTCTGTTATAGCAACAGAAAGTGGACTATGGTGGTATATGCCATAGCTCTCCACTTTAGTCACCTTTCCCCATTGTCATGAATACGCAATCTCTAGAGTCATACAGAGTCTGTTCAAATGTCTTGTTCCCATCAAACTTTTCCCAAATGGCTTTAGCATTCATTGATGACTCTTGCCTGAATCAGTTATTACTATTGTGGTTGTTAAATGGTGATTTTACTCACTACATCATTTTGTCTACATTTATTGGTTGTCGTTGCACCACAAATAAGGCCTTTCCTCCCCCATGACCTCTTTTAAAGTTAACTTAATCGTGTACCCTGAAGTCAGCACTATAAACATTAAGCTTTGGCTAAAATAGGACAGTGTATACATCTGGCATGGGATATGATCTATGGCTCACTGGAAAAAAAGCTCAACCAAAGTTTAGTCCTGACTTCACTGATAATCTGAAGGAAATGTTAGAAAAATTACTTCACATCTCTAAGTCCTAGTATCTATATCTATCCAGTGAGGGTTTTATATTATTTAGTATCTAAGTTTTCTTCTATTTTTAATAGTCTGTAATGTTTGGAAAAATTCCACTTTGCATTCAAGTGGCCTAAAAGATCCAGGTAAAAATTCTCCCTTTTCATTTCTTAATAACAGCCAAGTTGATTAATTGCAATTGACCAAAAACTGGCAAAAAAAAAAAAAAAAAAAATCCCTAACCACATTAACTTATTTTGGATCTCATTAAACTTTTAAATTCACTTGCTTTCCCTTGTCTCTTTCAAGCTTATTTTCAGCAGTGTTTCTTCTTTGGCAAGCATATTTGGAAAATGCACAGATTGGGCACCAGTGTGGGAGGAATTATACAGCTAAAAAACGTCCCAAGGAATGATCACGGGTATTTCAATTTGCTTCAGGATTAATTATAGTCCTATAATCCCCACATCAAGGCAGCCTGTGGGTTAGAAACTGGGCTGAAAGAGTTGTCATCCTAGTAATGACATTTAAGGGGAGTGATTTACTAAAACAAAATCTGCACCATTTTCAACCCAAATTTTAAAACAAGCCATACAGACATTAAGAAAAATGGTCCCAGACACGTTCCTAGCAAATTCTGCACTGTAAATTTAAAAAAAAGCCTATGAAGATAATGTGGCTGAAAGCTTAGGGATGACGAAAAGTATAGCCTCAGAAAGCATTTAGGAATAATCATTTTAATATCATTACTAATACTTAGCAGGAATTCAGAAAGCAGAATAAAATATTCTGGGCATAATACAAGAAATGTAAAAAGTAACATTTAAAGTTTGAATATCTTAAACATCAGTATATTTGGCTGTTTTTCTTGATCATGTCCAAACAATATATCACATACATACAAAACAATTTGTTAGCATCATGCCTGTCATTTTTAAACTGCAAACTTTAAATTGAAAATTATAAGGGCAGCTTACAACTTCAATGTTATTTTTCTAGAAATAAAATATTCAAAAAACGCATGAAATATGGTTACTCTCTATACCTGTCATTTGCTTGGTATGTATCTGCATATGTGTGCATAAATATATCTCTATAAATATATGAGTGTAATAGATCATTTTTATTGAGCACTTCCTTGGAAAGAGGTGCTAAACACTTCGCATGAATTATGACTACATAAATTATACTGTTTAATCTTTTTAGTATTTCTCTGAGATATTTATGACTATTGTCCCATTCTGCAGTCAAGGAAATCAAGTTTAAAAGTGATTACATAAGTTGTTCAGCATCAGATCAATAGTAGAACCTGTCAGGTAAACAGACCCTATGCAATTAAACACTTTGTCTTTTGTTCTTAAAATTCATTTAATCAAATGACTCTAAATGGGCAAATTTCTCTCTTTTTCTTTCAAGGCATATTGATACCATATATACACGAGTGCATTACCGTCTATATATTTCATATACACACGCATACATACACACACATACACACACATATGTATGATTTGCCTCTGTTTTTATATTTGCATAGAAATGTACATATATTATGCATTCACAAAAAGCATTGCGTATATGTACATTTACTGATCGTTGTTCACTGTTGCGAAGAATCCACACATGGCCGTGCGTGGGACTGTCACGGCAACAATTGGATGAAATTGTGGCTATTTTCTCCAAAGAAAGCATTATAGGATTTCAAACCCTGCAAGGCTCAAAGCGGGAAGCCAAACGCTCCTTCACTGCCAATTAATGGAATAATGAGAGGAGCTGATCCGTGCCGTGGTTTCCAGTTCTTGCCATGGTGTCTTCAGCACAAAATATTGCTTGCGAATTCCAAGTTCCCACTGAATTCGAGACAACAACACAAACTCAACAGATGCAATCTCTGGCTAATATTGTAACTGAGCCTTCAGCGGGCCATGTCATTCTCTCAAGCCAGCTGTTTCAGGATGACAAGGCACCTGGTAATATCAGTGCATTTCATCGCGTGAGTCCCTTTCTCTCTTTATTTGCTACGAGGTGAGGATTCTGTTGGTAGGCATTAAGAAGACTCTCTGAAAGTCCATGAATGGTGATGCTGGTAGAAATGTTGCAGAAAGTGAAGGAAAATCCATATCAATGTATGTAAAAACAAAGGACTTCTCATTTCATAATTAAAGGATTCCATCATAATCGACTTGCCACCAGGTAGATCACTGTTACTTCATGCAATGGTGCTATAAAGGGTGGTCAGCATTGGTCGCTTCTTTACCAACTGGGCATTCGCTAGGGACAACAGCCCAACAGCCTTCCTGAGTAGAATTCTCTGTCACCGACCCTACGCACAGTATCTAATCCTGCTGCCATGGTCACTTTGTCACAGGTCATTATATAATCCTGGGTAGCGATGACTGACTGGCACTGCCTGTGTTACCTTTTCACGTGGTTACTGAGAGTTCTTCTGCACAGAACACCTGCTAAGCATTTGCCTAAAACACAGATTTGTCACCCTGTGCCCACTTCAAAAGGGCCAACCAAGCCACCACTTTCAAAAATGGCCCTGACACCAGTTTGCTTGTGCTCTCTCAAACCCTAGTGATGTGGCCACCCCATTAACCATGATTTATGGGCCACTGAAGGTCATTACTTCAGGCCATTGATCCTCACTCAGAATGCACAGCCAGATATATCACCTGAAGTGCTATTACTCAGAGGCTTTCCCTTCGCTACCATGCTGAAGGCCACTTCTCACTGGAGCTGGAGTTGAGGTCTCACTGTCTTCTGGTGACAGCCTATCAGTAGAGCCATCCTACAACAGGGTTTTTCCTCTTCTGTTAGCTGAACATTGGGAGCGCCCTGTGATGCCAAAGGTTGAGACTGGCCCAAAAAAGGACAATGAAATTTTTATCGCATTGATGATTGGGTTCTCATGAAACTTTGGGTTTAGTGGATGTGATGAGTTGAGGGAGCGTGAGGAAGTAAAGGAGAGCACACAAGGATCGTGAGACTATTGGGGCACATGTTTGTGACGTTTACTTGTATTTTACATGTCTGTTCTTGACTTGTCTCATACATGGGATGCTCACTTAAACGTGAAATTCTGCTGCGCGCCTGCAATCTTATGACTGAATCAGTTGATGCTCACAGTTGATGCTTGTTTGAGGATCCCAGTTGCTTCAGATACCATGCCAGGTGTTCAGTCTTTATTTGGATACCCAGAAGCAAACCAGAAGAATCATTGCTAGTACCAGAGTATGTGGCCTTTCACCAAAATTCTAGGAGCATAAGAACTTCTCAGAGACACCGTACAGCGTCTGTGTCTGCCACGGACATATCAAATACCACTGCAATTGTAGGTGATAATGTCAATGTGAAAAGTAGTTTACATTGGATCTTAGAACCATGTCTGGGGCTTTTGCTGTTCTCCTCCTCTCTTGAAATTGTCGGCGCTGCTGACAACCTGGTCCTGGATTCATATAAGAACCAAATGCTGTTTTTGTTGCTTCCAAAATCCGTGTACCCCTCAGCATTGCACCTTTTTCTTCCTTCATGTCTTAAGCAAATTGAAGCTACAAGCATCTTATTCTAAAGATATTTTTCTGTCATACCCAAGAATTGTGAACACTAGACTTCACTAATGTGGCAGGTCCCTAGGTTTTCATGAGGTTGAGTCTTTGTTTTCGGGCATGGACATCCCTTACTAAAATATGGGGGGCATTGCCTGCTTTCTGCTCAGTAGACCCAACTAGTATAGCTATCATTAACTCAGTGGACTAGTGTAGTATCCTATGGGGTATTAAGAGAAACAACGTCTCTCAAATAATATCCTGGTAAGAAGTAAGAGAACCAAGAAACCTCTAAGGTGAGACAATAAGATGCACCTTTGTCCCTGTGATGTGAGCAGAAACTACTTCTGAATATCTTCATTAACAGAAATTAAAGTAGTGGCGGGGCTCGGTGGCTCAGTCTGCGATGCCATGGATTAAACTAACATGCATGCCAAGAACTGCAAATGCTGGATCTTTCCGGTATTTGGCGCCGGCATAAATTTTGTAATCCTAGTTTTGATTTTAGTGTACCATTCGCACAGGTCGTATTAATTCAGTGGCTTTCTTCTGGCTTCTTCCACTCATTACATCTTGCCCCATCGGTCAGATAACCAACATTCCACAGGTTTCAGAGTCTACTGATTCTCATTTGCACTCCCACTTCAAAACGTACTGGACCAAGTCTCTACCTCTCATCTGACCTCTACGAACACCCACGCTGACTAGTGGCTACTGTACCACCGTGTTTTTAGTTTTGACTTTGAGTATTAATATCCATGTGGAGCTAGTATTTAAGAACGCATGGAAAATCATGGCACTTTCTCTTTGCAGCACATTGTCGCTCCGGAACACGACACCAGTACTACTTGAAAGGCCTAGAGGAAGATTCATAATAAAGATATGTAGCTGCATTGCAGGAATCTTTCTTTCTTTCCTTCCTTCCTTCCTTCCTTCTTTCATTCTTTCTTTCTATCTTTCAGCAGGATTTATTGAGAAGATAGAAATGCTCCCACAGTGGGTGGGAACCTGAAGGGTTTGCTGAGAATCTTGCTTAAAGAGACCTAGAGGTCCCATCAGTCAAGGCTTCAGGTCCGTAAGCTAGACACAAGCCTGAAAATCCCCTCATGATAACACTGAGTAAGCTTTCTGTCCATTAGATTCAAGTTAGCCCTGCCTATGTATCTCAACTAAGCTCCCACTGATTTCATTCCTGGGACCCAATGATCAATTTGCCATCACCACCGAACCTTCAGTTTCTTAGGTGAGTTGCATCCACCTTGTTTCTGATACAAGAGCAGCCCCACCGGGTCTTTTCAGCTACAAGATCAAATTATCTCCCTTGAAATCTGGGATCCCAGGCCTGTGGCAGCCTTTTGCAACTTCGCTTGCAAATTACAGAGGACAACAACCATAGAGCTCTTGCAGGATGTATGTACTTTCCTCGCAAGCATGCCTCTTGTGCCTTCATTATAAGAGGGTCTTGTTGATTGTAGCCCATCACCAGATTTGAATTCTAATAGCTAACGTTGCATGTTATTAAAACTAGTCTTTGGTGCTCAAACCATATAATGAATTCTGAATTTTGTAATGAGTGCACTTATGTAAGTACATTTGAATCAATCCAACATCGCAGTGCATATTCTGGGACTAATACCTATAGAATATACTCCTTCCTGCCCACTCACTCTAGACATATCATGGTATACACTAGAAGGAACCTAACACCTTCTCAGAGTATACTTCTCGATGAGAGACGAGTTGGGATCTAGAGTTCATTATAACAAGCAGCCAAATGTCCATTCTGAAGAGATATAGATAGATAGATAGATAGACAGATAGATATAGTAATGGATATAGATATATATTTAATAGATCAAGACTAATTAAATATATAGTTTTTTATTTTTAAAATACTAGTAAATTTTATAAAGTCAACTAGTAAAATTCAGAAAAGATATATATCCCTTTCAAGTACTCATAGATATAGGTGGTACTCAGATCTGGTTTTTGCTAGAAGCATCCATGTGACTCACCACTAGATGATATTACCTGAAATTGGTTTCCTCCATTCTCAACAGTAGTAGACAGCATCTGATTCACAGCCATAAAGATACATTTAAAAAATCAAAATATTAACATAAAAATTCAGCATTAATTATGCTACACCACAATTAAAGCATCTTCTAGAAAGCACAGAATGATTTAAAGTAGTTAAAGACAGAAAACAAAAATTTCAACAATGAATATAAGTATGCCATCAGTGGGAACAATGTAAATTAGAAGTAAACAGATAAACTTTTCTAAAATTCATAGTTAAAACCTCATGTGTAGAGTCAGGTTAAAAGGTGGGGGAAAAATCTCTCAAAACATAAAATACTTGAAAGAGACAGAAGAAAATTATAACACCATATCTCCACACCATTCTTTAATTTGGCTGGTGAGACAATGCAGCAAATCACAGGTAATTGCAGTCAACCATCAATTGCCATAAAATCAGTGGAAAAAACCCCACAAAGAACAAAGGGCATATTATCCAGTTGTATAAATACACACCTGATGTCTTGGGATTATAAGTGGTACCAATAGACTTTTCCAATTTCATTGTATAATTTTTTCCCTTTTGATAAGGAGTTTTAGAATCAACTTTATTTCGTTCAGCAAGGAATTCAGTAATAATCGTATACATGTTACAGCTTGTGAAGAGCAATGGCCCAAAATTCATGTGGACAAGTGTTGGGACACATGGGAACCTCTGGATATTCTTGTGAGTCATTATGTTGATGACATGATCACTGGAAGGAAGGCCATAGAAATAATCCATCATATTTCCCAGAATGTGGACAATGGATTCATGCATTGGAGAAGATAAATTTAAATGCTGGTGCAATTTTGGAATAACTGCAAGCATTCAGAAGATGAAATTAAAAGGAATCGAGTAAAATAATTCTGTTGAGATAGCTCTCCAAAATACAAGTTAAGCACAACTCGTAGGAGAAGTTGATTCCATTTTTGGTAATACTGCTTGAGTTAATAATGAAGTAATTTGAAAAGCAAGAATTTTATTTGGGAATCTCAATGACACTAGAGTCAGGGCAATTAAAAATAGCTTCCCAGTGGCACATCCCATTAGCAGTCATCTCTCTAAAATGCGACTCACTTTCCATGTTTTATTGGTCACAAGGAACATCATATCACAGTCTATGGGTGGTCCTTGCAGGGTCAGAAAAGGACCCGTGACAAAAAGAGGAATCTGGTGCCTGATTTAAACATAGAAAACTAAGCAGATTAATTTATATAAATTTTTTTTTTTTTTTTTTTTTTTTTTTTGAGTTGGAGTCTCACTCTGTCACCCAGACTGGAGTGCAGCGGCTGCTCCCGGCCACCGCAGCCTCGACTTGCTGGGCTCCGGCGATCCTTCCGCCTCAGCCTTCCAAGTAGCTGGAACTACAGGCGCGCGCTACCACGCCCGGCTAATTTTTTGATTTATTGTAGAGATGAGGTCTCGCTTGCCCAGGCGGGTCTC
>CAUYQG010129895.1:0-18880 GCA_963574415.1 Tarsius wallacei
AGAATATTCAACCAAGATGGCCCCTCAGTGCAAGCCCTCACCAAGCACTCGACCATACAAAGAGCAACAGGTGTTGGTTTCCAGAAGCACTACCTGCACCTCCCTAGGAGTTCCCACTCAGATCAGCCTCAATTTTTGCCTCTAGTGCTGCCTTTAGACATGGCTTAGGGCAGAGAGGGGGAAAGCTCATTAGAAGTCAATTGAGAAACTGGTTGGGTATGGTGGCTCACACCTGTAATCCCAGCACTTTGGGAGGTGGAGGCAAAAGGACTGTCTGAGCCCAGGGGTTCAAGACCAGCTTGGGTAACTTGATGAGACCTCGTCTCTACAAGTAAAAAAAAAAAAAAGAAAATCAGCAGGGCATGGTGATACATGCCTTTAGTTCCAGCTACTTGGAAGGTTTAGGCAGAAAGATTGCCACCGCCTAAGCCCAGCAGGTCGAGGCTGCGGTAGCTGTGAGCATGCCACTGCATTCCAGCCTGGGTGACAGAGTGAGAATCTGACTCAACAAAACAAAAGTTAATTGACAAACTAACTTTCACATGAGGCATGGCTCTGCTGAAATACCAGAGAGAAGGCAGGTAAGAAACAGATCATGTCTATGGGAAAACGGGCAAAGTATGCCCAAGTGCTGTGTGGAAGAGGCTCAGCAGAAAATGCTGGCTAACTCTCGTCTGCCCAGCATGGCTTTCTGGCCACAGCCAGGCTGTAAACCTCAGTGGCAAAGCTGTCTGCCTTTCCCTTCCCTCTAACAGAACACTTGAGTGGGAGCTTAGACATCCCCAAACTGGCATGAGTTGAGTGGAATGGGGCCAGGGTGGAGAAAAGACTCAGAAGGAAGGCTCTGGACGTGATGGTGGCCGGGAGCCCTCTACCTTGGTTATGCCTCCCTCTGACCTGGCTATGCCCCTGTGCTTGGTACTGATCAGAGAGCACACAGGGCATGCTGTGTCTGAGTGGGGGAGGCTGCTTTGTCCTGACAGGAATTTGTCATGAGTCCTGGAATGGCTGCCCACCCCACAGAAATAAGTACCCTATGATGGATGCTTTCTCATACTCACTTCTTCTCCTGCAGCAAGTAATCCAAGCTGTTGACATAGCTTTCCGAGCCCCAAGAGGTGAACTGGACAAACAGGATGTGGAAATAAGGAAGAAAAAGAAAGACAAAGATGAGGGGGGAAATCTCAGTTAAGCCCTTTATTTATTTGGTTTCCTTTCTGAGTAGATAATATAGCCACATGATTAAAAAATAAAAAGGTGGTGGACCGTGTTCCCCTCCCCTTCCCAGAACCCTGCCCCTTCCCCACAGGTACCCACAGGGTAGGCATTCCTCACATTCAGAGAGATTTTATACAGACAGTGACAGTACTAGATCACAGTTGGGGGCCCCAACTGTGATGGACGCATACCACACACCCTACTCTGCACTTGGCTCTTTTCAATTCACAATATGTCTTGAAGAGCCTTCCATATCAATGCCAAAGAGATTCCCTCCCTCTCCCCCACCCTCTTTAAAATGTTCAGGGTAGGCTGGACTTGGTGGCTCAGCCTGTAATTCCAGCACTTTGGGAGGCCAAGGTGAGTGGAGTTGCCTGAGTCCGCGGGTTCGAGACCAGCCTGGGCAACTTGGCGAGCCCTCATCTCTACAATAAATAAAAAATGAGCTGGGTGTGGTAGTGCACACCTGTAGTTCCAGCTACTTGGAAGGCTGAGATGGAAGGATCAAAAAAAAAAAGTTCAGGGTATTCTGATGTATGACTAGAACATAATTTGTTTTTTTCATTTCCTAGTAGTAGACATTTAGGTTATTGACAATCTTGAACAGCCACAAACAACTGAAGCCATATGCTTAGAATACATATTCTGGATCTATGAGTCCTTAAATGTCCCCATAGTCTACCCAGTAACAGTAGTTTATTCCAATTTGATGATTCCACTTAGGAATCCCAATCCACTGAACAAGAGTCTTTGTTGCCCAATGAAGCCCAGACCCTAGTTCTGAGGTCCCTCCTTGCTCCAGGGCCACAATCCCAATCTTAGCCTGAGAGGCTTGAGGGGATCCCTGAAATGGCATCCAAGCCATCTGTTAGCAGAAGTTAGGAGCAGAAACAAAGGGAGAGGCGCAGCCTGCCTTGGGGCCTATGCTGCAAGTCATGAAAGTCCAAGGGTTGAGGAGAGGTGGGGGTATGTGGCTGAGGAGACATGGTCAAGGAGGGACAGCTGGGGCATTGCTGAGGAGGAGGTGGCCTAGGGGTGATTGAGGAGGGGTGGCTGAAGAAGGATGGCCAAGAAGAGAGACCAAGGGATGGATACTGGCTTACTGAGGTATAGGCGTCCACCTCTGGGGCCGCAGTCTGCTGTCTCAGGCCTGCCATGTTCCAGGACAGCTCCTCCAATGAGGCCAGGCCCTCCTTCAGGTCCAAGTCCAGGGACTCCTGGTCCAGCTTCTCAGGCGCCTGGTTGGCCAGTCTCCTCAGGTCCTGGGGGCCCACTGCATCCAGCCACCTCCGGGATGGGGTCTCCTGGTCAGCCTGCACTACCTTTGGGTTTAGGAACTCTACAGGTGGTGGACTCCAGTTGGTGGGAAACATATCCCCAGGCACCTGCATCTTGGGCTTCTTTGGCGATTTGAAAGTTGGAATCATGATGGGGCTGCAGAGCTGCTGGGCAGGGCGAAGGAGCCTCTGGTTCAGGGGATGGTCGAAAAAGCTGTGCTTCAGACTGGGCAAGAGCATGGGCACAGCGGTGGCTGCCTGGGCCTCTGCAGACAGGACAGAATATTGTGGTGCCTCTGCCCACCCGCCACAGTCCCAGACACCAAGCCACCCTAGGTGAGGAGAGGGGCAAATGGGTGACGTGAGGGGTCACCTGGGATTGCTGTGGGTGGGATGCAAAGGAAATCCTTCAGCCGTGGGGTTTCCACGCCCTCTTGGCCCCAAGCCTTAGCAGGGCTCTCCCTGTACAAGTGAGGGACACCTACCTTCTCTCTGAGAAAAGGCTAGCACAGTCTTCTGGGGCCTGGCCATCTGCAAACCGTGGGTCGTTCTGTCCTGGAAAGAACTGCCTGTCAGGTGAGGTGAACCTCCAGAAGAAAGCTTAAGGCTCTGAATCCCCTATGTTTCCTGGAGAGGAGGGCCTAGGCCTGCTGGTGCCCAGGAGGGATTCCTTCTCCAGGTCCATCCTGAGGCAAAGCATCATGATACTACCAAGGTCAAGTTGCTGAGGTGAAGGGAATACACATCATTTCAGGGACGTGATAGGCAGATATAAGGACATAAACATTTTAAAAAATTCGTAAAAAATTAAAACCAGCACAGCTCAGTGGAAAAGCTGTGTTCTAAGATAACATCCTGCATGTCTTACTTACTTGGTGTCACCCTATAAGGCTGTTTGCTCACAAGGGGTGGGGCAGGGATATCTGGTCTCTGCCACTTCCCAAGCACTAGCACAGACCTGGCCCATGGTAGGAATCTGTGCATTTCTGTTGAATGAATTAGTGATTTAAAGAGACCCTGGGACTGGCCCAAAAAGCCTCCTCCAGCATGAGGAGCTGCCCATCTCCAGCCAAGATGGACATGCCACATACACAGTCATTTCCCACAAGATCAGGTCTAGGTTCAGATAAACTGCAACACAGATGAAAGGGTGAAGAGTCTAATGAGCAAAGGAAGTGGCAGTTAACAACAACAACGATGACAAAGAACTCAACAAGGGTTTAAATTCAACAATAGTGAAAGAAATTCAAATCAATATGACTATGACATATTAGTCAATAATAATAAAAAAATTAAAAATTTATAACAACAAATGTTGACACAGCTGTGGGGAGATGCACTGCAGCTAGCACTATAATGGTTTATTCTCTTCTAGAGTGTAATCAATTTAAAAATAACTGCAGGCCGGGCTCAGTGGCTCAGCCTGTAATCCCAGCACTCTGGGAGGCTGAGGCGAGTGGATTGCCTGAGCCCATGGGTTTGAGACCAGCTCGGGCAACTTGGCGAGACCTCGTCTCTACAATAAATAGAAAAATCAGCCAGATGTGGTAGTGCATACCTATAGTTCTGGCTACTTGAAAGGTTGAGGCAGAAGGATCGCCTAAGCCCAGCAGGTCGACACTGAGGTGGCCACGAGTGTGCCACTGCGCTACAGCCTGGATGACAGAGTGAGACTCTAACTCAAAAAAAAAAAGCAAAAATGTCCACACCCAGGAGTGACATAAAAATGGTGGAGCAAGGAACCCCCAAAATCTGCCCCTCCACAAATGCAACCATTAAGCTGACAAAAAACAATTAGAATTAACACTTACGGAACAGTGAACTCTAATACAAACTAACAACTAAGGAAGTGCTTACGGGGAAAAAAAAATCCTGCTAAATTTCAGTAAGACCATCTGGTTTTTTAAATTACCCACCTATCAGCCTCATTCCTGGCTCAGATGCAGCCATGAAAACTGTCTTCCTGTGTGGCTTGCTGGTATCAGAGGGGCAATACAAACTTTGTTCTCAAAGAGTTATGGTTGTATGTTTGGGTCTATCTGGAGGCTCCCTGGGAGATCTGCTCAGGGTCTGCCTTTGTTTCATTCCCCTCAGAACTTTCTCAGGGCTGGATGGCCTTCTGGGCAGCATTCTTCAAAAGGATTTAAAGGCAAATATACTAGCCATTACCACCTCAGGCAAGGAAGCACAGCTGGGGCAAGCAGGAGAGACACCATAAAGCCTAAAAAAGGAGGAGGCTGAGGAAGGAGCTGCATGAGGGATTAAAGGCTTTGAAGAGCTCCCATGTAAACCAGAGAATCTAAAAGGCCACATGCATGCCCAGGGCTAGATGTATGCTGAGGAAAGACCTGGCTTTCAACTCATGATGATCTTTTGGCATCACATAACCAGGAAGTGAAGGCTAAGGCAGAGTTGCAAAAGGCCTACCTAAGTGTTAAAGGAATGCCCTGCCATAGAGCCAATCTAAGGTGTACTCCATTACAATATTCAAAATGTCATTTTTCAGCAAAAGAATGATAAAGCATATAAAGAAACAAGACAGTATGGCCCATTTACAGGAAAGAAAGGAAACTGACAGAAATTGTCCCCAAGGAAGCCAGACATTGAACTTACTAGGCAATACCTTTACATCAACTATCTTAAATGTGCTCAAAGAGTTAAAGGAAATCATGGACAAGAAACTAATAGAAATCAGGAGAGTGATGAGTCACCAAGTAAAGAACATCAACAAAGAGGAAATTATAAAAAGGAACAAAACAAATTCTAGAGTTAAAAAGTACAAAACCTGAAGTGAAAAACTCAACAGAGGGTCTTAACACGAGACAGAGCAGGCAGAAGAAAAAAAATCTATGAATTTTTAGATAGTCCAACTGAGATTACCCAGTCAAAGAATAAAAAAAAAAAGAATGAAGAAAATGAACAGAACCTCAGAGACCAGTGGGACACCATCAAGCATATCTGGGAGTCCCAGAGGAGAAGGGAGAGAGATAAAGAGGCAATATTTGAAGAAATTATTGCCAAAACCTTCCAATATATGATGAAAATGCTAATTTACACTTCCAAGAGGCTCAATGAACTCCAATGGGATAAATGCAAAGAGATCCACACTAGATACATCAAAATCTACCTGTCAAAAAATAAATACAGAGAGAATCTTAAAATCAGGAAAAGAGAGGCAAGTCATCATATACAAGGAATCCTCAACAAGATTAACAGTAAATTTCTCATCAGAAAACATGGAGGGCAGAAGGCAGTGGGATGAAACAGTTAAAATGCTGAATGGAAAAGTCAGGCATGGTGGCTCATGCCTGTAATCCCAATACTTTGGGAGGTGGAGGTGAGATGATTGCCTGAGCCCATGGGTTCGAGACCAGCCTGGGCAACTTGGCAAGACCTCGTCTCTACAATAAACCAAAAAATTAGCTAGGCAAGGTGGTGCATGCCTGTAGTTCCAACTACTTGGAAGGCTGAGATGGAAAGACTGCCTGAGACCAGTAGGTCAAAGCTGTAGTGGCCGTGAGCGTGCCACTGCATTCCAGCCTGGACGACAGAGTGAGACTCTAACTCGAAAAAACAATAAAAAAAAGAAAACGCAAGAGACTATCAACCAAAAATACTATATCCAACATAAGAATCCTCAATAAAAACTGGGGAAATTAAGATGTTATCAGATAAACAAAATCTGTAAAAATTTGTTGATAGAAAATTTGTCTTACCAAAAATACTAAAGTTAAGTTCTTTGGGCTGAAATGAAAGGATATTAGAGAGTAACTTGAATCCACATGAAAAAATAAAAAGTACTCATAAAGATTACTACATAGATAAATATAAGACAATATAAATATATATCTCCTTTGTAACTCTTATTTTCTCCTATTTGATTTAAAAGACAATTGCATAAAGCAGTAATTACAACTCTGTTTTGATGTATACACAACTTACAAAGATGTAATTTATATGAGAAGAACAGCACAAGTTGGGGTTGGTGGCTCAGCCTGTGGTCCCAGCACTTTGGGAGGCTGAGGTGAGTGGACTGCCTGAGCCCGCGGGTTCAAGACCAGCCCAGGCAACTTGGCGAGACCTCATCTCTACAACAAATAAAATTAGCTGGGCATGGTAGTGCATGCCCGTAGTTCTGGCTACTTGGAAGGCTGAGGCGGAAGGATCGCTGGAGCCCAGGCAGGTCGATGCTGGGGTGGCTGTGAGCATGCCACTGCACTCCAGCCTGGGCAACAGAATGAGACTCCAACTCAAAAAAAAAAAAAAAAGAACAGCACAAATGAGGGGGAAGAAACTATCTAGGTACCAACTTTTTGTACACAGTATTATTGAAATCAGGTTGGTCTTAATCCACACTAGATTGTAAACTATATGATATTTGTAGGTAAATAAGTATGCAATTATTATTGACTTTAGTTTGTAGCTCTTTTTTCCCCTACATGATTTAAAAGACAAGTGCAAAAAGCAATAATTATACATCTATGCTAATGGAAGAGCAATGTATAAAGATTTAATTAGTGACAATAAAAGCATAAGGAGGAGGGATAAAATTGTAAAAGAGCTGGGTTTTTGTATACTGTTGAAGCTAAACTGGTATTAATTCAAATTAGTTTGCTATAAATCTGAGATGTAAGTTATAATCCCCACGGCAAACACTAAGAAAAAAAATATACAGAAAAGAAAATTAGGGGGCAATAAACACAGTACACTACAAAAAAATCAATTAAATACAAAAGAAGACAGTAATGTAGGAACAAAAAAAAGATATAAGACATATAGAAAACAAACAGCAGATGCTGGGTTCAGTGGCATGTGCCTGAAGTCCCAGGCGTGGGAGACTGAAGCAGGAGGGTCACTTGAACCCAGGACTTCAAGGCCAGCTTGGGCCACATAGCGAGACCCTGACTCTATAAAGAATAACATTTTTAAAAAAGAAAACAAATAGAAAGATGGCAGAAGTTCTTCATCATCAGTAAATAGCTTATCATTTTTATTGTTGCTGTTTTTGTTTTGAGACAGAGTCTCACTCTGTCGCCCAGGCTAGAGTGCAGTGGGGTGATCATAGCTCACTGCAGCCGTAGAGTCCTGGACTCAAGTGATTCTCCTACCTCAGCCTCCCAAAGTACTGGCAATACAGGCATGAACTACCAAAAAAATTTTGTACCAATGGGGATCTCACTATGTTGCCCAGGCTAGTCTCAAGTTCCTGGCCTCAAGTGCTCCTCCAGTCTCAGCCTCCCAAAGTGCTGGTATTACAGGTATGAGCCACTGTGTCTGGCCAGTAATTCATTTAAATATAAATGAGCCCTTTAAGAGGCAGAGGTGCGAGTACTGCCTGAGACCAGGGGTTCAAGACCAACCTGGACAACCTGGCGAGACTCTGTCTCTACGATAAATAAAAAATTAGCTGGGCATGGTGGCACATGCCTGTAGTTCCAGCTACTTGGAAGGCTGAGGCAGAAGGATCGCTTAAGACCAGCAGGTCAAGACTGCAGTGGCTGTGAGTGTGCCACTGCACTCCAGCCTGGGTGACAGAGTGAGACTCTGATTAAAAAAAAAATAAAAACAAAAGTAAGCCGGGCTTGGTGGCTCAGCCTGTAATCCCATGCCTTGGGAGGCTGAGGTGAGTGGATTGCCTGAGCCCGCGGGTTTGAGACCCGCCTGGGCAACTTGGTGAGACCTCATCTCTACAATAAATCAAAAAATTAGTCGGGCATGATAGTGCGGCCTGTAGTTCCAGCTACTTGGAAGGCTGAGGCAGAAGGATCGCCGGAGCCCAGCAGTTCGAGGCTGCGGTGGCCAGGAGCGACCACTGCACTCCAATCCGGGCGACAGAGTGAGACTCCAACTCAAAAAAAAAAAAAAAAAAAGTAAATGAATTAAATTTTCCAATCAAGCCGGGCTCGGTGGCTCAGCCTGTAATCCCGCGCCTTGGGAGGCTGAGGTGAGTGGATTGCCTGAGCCCGCGGGTTCGAGACCCGCCTGGGCAGGCAAAACCTCATCTCTACAATAAATCAAAAAAAATTAGCCGGGTGTGGTAGCACACGCCTGTAATTCCGGCTACTCGGAAGGCTGAGGTGGAAGGATCACCGGATCCCAGCAGGTCGAGGCTGCGGTGGCCGGGAGCGGCCACTGCACTCCAGTCTGGGCGATTGAGTGGGACTCCAACTCAAAAAAAAAAAAAAAAAAATTTTCCAATCAAAAGGCAGAGACTGGCAAAACAGATTTTAAAATATGACTCAACTATATGATGTCTATAAGAGACCCACTCTGGATTCAAAGATACAAAGAGGTTGAAAATTTAAAAATGGGAAAAAAAAATTCCATGTAAATAGTAGCCAAAAGAGAGCTAGGGTAGGTACACTAATATCAGACAAAATAAATTTAAAAATTACTACAAGAAACAAAGAAAGACATTTATTGATATAAGGATCAATCATTGAGAAGCTATAACAGAGATGTTGGTCAAAAGATACAAAATTAGATGGAAGAAATGAGATGGAAGAAATAAGTTCAAGAGATCTATTGTACAATATGGTGACTATAATTAATAACAATATATAGCATTTTTTAAAATTTCTAAGAGAATAGATCCAAAGTATTCTCGCCAGAAAAAAAAATGTAAAAACGTAAGCATGTGAAGTAACACATCTGTTAATTAGCTTGATTTAGTCATTCCATAATGTATACATATTTCTTTTTTAAAAAATATTTTTCTTTTTTTTTATTATAAAGATGTGGGGTACAATTCAGGGTTAGGTATACAAACGTTGCTTATGCAGGTAACCTTGTTGATGAGGTATGCCCCTCCCTTCCCTAGCAGTTTCTCTCAACTGCCAATTCCACCCCCCTCCCCTGACAGTTTCCCACTACTGCCAGTCCCTTTCTTATAGAATTATAATTGTTCAAGGTCCGCTTATGAGTGAGAACATATGGTACTCTGTTCTTTGTTTCTGTGATAGATCACAGAGTATGATCGACTCCAAATCCATCCAAGTTGCTGCAAAGTCCATATGTTTGTCTTTCTTTATGGCTGCATAATATATACATATTTCAGAACAACATACTGTCACAATAAATGTACAATAGTCCCAACTTATCCACAGTTTCAGTTACCTGTAGTCAGCCACAGTCTGAAAATATTAAAAGGAAATTTCCAAAAATAAACAATTCATAAGTTTTGAATTGCACACTGCTCTGAGTTGTGTGATAAAGATCTCACACCATGGCCAGGCTTGGTGACTCAGTCTGTAATCCCAGCACTTTGGGAGGCCGAGGCGAGTGGATTGCCTGAGCCCGTGGGTTCGAGACCAGCCTGGGCAATTTTTCAAGACCTTGTCTCTACAATACATCAAAAATTAGCCGGGCGTGGTGGCGCATGCCTGTAGTTCCAGCTACTTAGAAACCTGAGGCGGAAGGATCACCCGAGCCCAGCAGGTTGAGGCTGCGGTGGCCATGAACATGCCACTACACTCCAGCCTGGGCGACAGAGTGATACTCCAACTTAAAAAAAATAACTCACACCATCCCCCTCTCTTCTGCCGAGGACATGAATCATCCCTTTGTCAAATGTATACACTACTCACCCATTAGTCATTTGGCAGTCATCCTGGTTATAAGACTTACTGTCATGGTATTGCAGTAACCCTTATTTTATTGAAAAATGACCCCAAAGTGCAAGAGTAGTGATGCTGGCAGTGTGGATATGCCCAAGAGAAGCTTTAAATAAGTGAAAAGAGTAAAGCTCTCAACTTAATAAAGAAAGAAAAAATATTGTATGCTGAGGTTGCTAAGATCTACAGTAAGAAAAAATCTTCTGTCTGTGAAATTGTGAAAGAAAAAGATATTTATATTAGTTTTGCTGTTGCACCTCAAACTGCAAAAGTCATGGCCATGGTTGCATGGTGGCTTTTATTACAGTATGTTGTTATAATTGTTCTATTTTATTATTCATTATTGTTAATACGTTACTGTGCCCAATTTATAAATTAAACTTTATCATGGGTATGTATATATAAGAAAAAGCAGTATATAGAAGGTTTAGATTGTGGTTTCAGGCATCTCCTGGGGGTCTGAGACTTATTCCCCATACATAAAGGGGGACAATTTTTATTTGTCAATTAAAAGTAATTTAGGTAATTAAATTTTAAAAGAAGTTATAACAATTACAAATATATATGTACCTAAAAACAGAACCTCAAAATATATGAAGCAAATTAACATCTCAAGGGAGAAATAGACAGTTACAATAGTTGGAAACTTTAATAGCCTGCTTTCAAAACTGAAATAACTAGACCAAAGATCAAAAGAAAACAGAGAACTCAAACAACACTATAAACATCTGGACGTCATAGACATCTACAGAACACTTCCCCCTACAGCAGCAGAACACATATCCTTCTCAAGTACACATGGAATATTCTTCAGGACCAACCACATGTCAGGCCACAAAACAAGTCTTAACAAACTTAAAAAGAATGAAGTCATAAAAAGTATCTTCTGATCGCAAAAAAACTTCTAGATATAAATCCAAGAGAAGTGAAAACAAATGTCCACCCAAAATCTCATACACAAATTATACAACAATATTATTTGACAGTCAAGAAGTAGAAATAGCCCAGATGTCCATCAACTGTTGAACGGATAAACAAAATCTGATATCTCCATAAAACGGAATATTATTCAGTTAAAAAAGGAATGAAGTGCTGATAACATGCTACAGCATGGACGAACCCTGAAAACATTATGTTAAGTAAAAGAATCCAGTCACAAATGACTCCATATTGTATGGTTCCATTTATATAAAATGTTCAGAATAGGCAAATCCATAGGGACAGAAAACAGATCAGTAGTTGCCTGGGCTAAGAGAGAGGAGAGAAGTCAGGACAGCTAAGGGATTTGGTATTCCTTTTTGGGGGGTAGTGAAAATATTCTAAAATTGTGCTAAAGGTAAGCACAACTTTATAGACTGTAAATTTAAATAGGTGAATTATATGGTATGTGAATTATATATCAATAAATCATTAAAAAAAAGAAGTACACTAGCGATTCAGGAAGCTAAGGTGAGAAGATCACTTGAGACCAGGAGTTCGAGACCAGCCTGGGCAACATAGTGAGCTCTTGTCTCTATAAAAAGTTTTAAAAAAGGTAAAAATTAGCTAGGTGGGAGGCTGAGGTGGGAGGATCACTTCAGCCCAGGAGTTTGAGGTTATAGTGAGCTATGATCATGCCACTGCACTCCAGCCTAGGTGACAGAGACTTCACCTGGGGGGAAAAAAAAGCACAAGGAAAGTAAAATTAAAGATCACCACTACTGATAAAGTCAGACTTAGCCAAGTGCAGCGGCTCATGCCTGTAATTCCAGCACTTTGAGAGGCCAAGGTGGGAGGATTGCTTGAGGCCAGGAGTTCAAGATCAGCCTGAACAACATAGTGAGACCTCATCTCTACAATAAATAAATAAATAAATAAGCCAGGTGTGGTGGCATGCACCTGTAGTTCCAGCTACTTGGGAGGCTGAGGCAGGAGGGTCACATCAGCCCTGAAGTTTGAGGCTTGTGGTGAGCCATGATTGTGCTATTACACTCCAGCCTGGGCAACACAGTGAAACCTTGCCTCAAAAAAAATAAACAAATAAAGCCAGACCTTCCAAAAGGAGCACAGCAACAGAAAGCTGGAAAACGTGTAAGTGGCTCCTGCTGTAGCTCCTGATCAAGGAGGAGGAAAACAAAAACAAAAAGAAAAGCTAAAGCTTTCTAGAAAAGCTCTATATGAATGATAATACCTTTTGAGAATTTATAGGGGTGGTGTGGGGAGCAAGAACTAAAACTACTCTTTAAGAAAACCTTTAACCGGCTCGGTGGCTCAGCCTGTAATCCCACTCTTTGGGAGGTGAGGTGAATGGATTGCCTGAGCCCGCGGGTTCGAGACCCGCCCGGGCAACTTGGCGAGACCTCATCTCTACAATAAATCCAAAAATCAGCCGGGCGTGGCAGCGCGCGCCTGTAGTTCCAGCTACTCAGAAGGCTGAGGCGGAAGGATCGCCGGAGCCCAGCAGGTCGAGGCTGCGGTGGCAGGGAGCAGTCACTGCACTCCAGTCCGGGTGACAGAGTGAGACTCCAACTCAAAAAAGAAAAGAAAAGAAAACTTTTATGTGCGGATCTTAAAGTACCACAGGAGTCTGGAACATTTGCCAAAGACAAGAAAACTTCTACCAGCTCAACCAAGTAAACGTTTTGGTGCTCAGAAAGCCATCGAGATGACAAGCTAAAGCAGGAGAAAAAGCAGAAACCACTGATGCACCAGTGAGAACAAGTCCATGCTGCAAAGGCTTTGTGTGACTGGGGGGAAGGGGGTGGTAGGAAGGGGGGAAAGGATATTTTCTCCCTTTTAGAGCAGTTTCTTTTCTGAGCACAAGTGCTGTCTATGTCATCCTAACAATGTAAGAGCCCACTAAGTTCAGGAGACATAATGCCAGCCTTTGTTCTACTCCAGAGCTGACGGTTTTTTGCTGTTCCAGTTTTGGCTGCTTCTCAAGATCATGAAGCCCAGCATGCTCTGATTTCTGCAAGTTCAGCAGTTCACCTCCAGGAGGGGAGGGAGCGGAGGGGGTAGGGAGGGCACATGGAAGGGGCAACACTTTAAAGTCATCAGAGGAGAAAATGTGCCATTGCCGACTGAAAAAAATGATACAATTTCTCAGCCTCTTTTCTTCATTCTCGCGGCCGTCTTCACACTGATGAGTTAGTTCCCTTTTTGCATCACTAGAGCGCACAGAAGACATCTTGTCTGGGTACCTCAGTGCGCAGCTCAGGGCTGGGCTCAGAATGGACTATCAGAAAAATAGGTGGCTGGCGCCCTGTACATTAACATGTGCTATGCCAAACGTTACGGAAAGTACAAAGCAAGTTAATCAACTTGAAATTAAAGTACAATATATGTAAAGTGTATAAGAGTAAAAATGCCGCTTTGGGAGGCTGAGGTGAGTGGATTGCCCGAGCCCGCGGGTTCGAGACCCACCTGGGCAACTTGGCGAGACCTCATCTCCACAATAAATCAAAAACTAGCCCGGCATGGTAGCGTGCGCCTGTAGTTCCAGCTACTTGGAAGGCTGAGGCAGAAGGATCGCCGGAGCCCAGCAGGTCAAGGCTGCGGTGGCCGGGAGCAGCCACTGCACTCCAGTCTGGGCGACAGAGTGAGATGCCAAATCAAAAAAAAAAAAAAAATGCTGCTACATGCATTTTCATAAAGTGAACTCACCTAGGTAACCATTACCCAAAACAAAACAAATAGCACATATCAGCACCCCAGAGTCCCCAACTGTGTTCCCTCCCAATCAGTACCTCAACCTGGTACCCCAAAGACCTTAACACCACAGATTCATTTTAACAGTTAAAAAAAAAATTGCATAAATGGAATCATACAGTATGGGTTCTTTTGTGTCTGGCTTCTGTTCAGTGCTATGTTTGCAAGTATTCATTTTCATTGCTGTATAGTATTCCATTGTATAACCATCAACTTAGTTGTTCTGCCATTTTTGTTGTTTCCAGTTATTTGCTATTATGAATAACGTTTCTATGAACATTGTTTTCCTTGTCTTTTATACACACACACTTCTGTTGGAAATGTACCTAGGTGTCAAACTGATGGGTCACAGAGAATAGGTATGCCACTTATGGTAGATGAGGCCAAACCATTTCAAAGTGGTAAAATAAATTTACCCTCCTACCAGCCATAAACCAGAGTTCTTGTTCTATTCTTGCCAACACTTGAGATCCTTCTTTTTTTTTTTTTTGAGTCGGGTCTCTGTCACCTGGAGTGCAGGGACATGATCACATCAATCAAAGATCCCAGCAGCTTCGACCTCCTGGGTTTAAATCAATCCTTCCATCTCAGCATCCTGAGTAACTGAGACTACAGGTACCACGACTGGCTAATTTTTTAATTTTTTGTAGAGATGAGGTTTCGCTATGTTGCCCAGGCTGGTCTTGAACTCCTGGGCTCAAGCAATCTGCCCGCCTCAGCCACCCAAAGTGCTGGGATTATAGGTATGAGACACCACACCTGGCAACTTTACGTATTTATCATTCCAGTGTGGTTTCTCCTTGTGTTTTAAAATTTGTATTTCCCTGATTCTAATGAGGTTGAGTACCTTTTTGTACAGTGTCTCTACTTAGATATCTTCTTTTATAAAGTACCTGTTCAAGTCTATTGCCCATTTTTCTAGTGAATAGCCCTCTTTAAAATGTATTGATCAATACTGAGTGACCTCTCACAGAAACAAAAAACTGAGTACCACATGTTCTCACTCATATAATAGATCTTGATCATCCAACATATTACCACAAGAAAATGACTGACAGTGGTGGGAAACTATGGGTGGGGGGAGGGATAAGGGAAGGGATTAATGGCAGTAAATACCTGCCTGGGGATGGAGGGATACTCCTTATCAACAAGGGTGCCTGAACGAGACATATTTGTGTACCTAGCCCTTAACTGTACCCCTCAATATCACAATAAAAAAATATATAAAAAAATAAAAATAAAAAAAAATAAAATTTATTGATCGGGCAACCCCTTTGGGTCCCCTCCCACTGTGGGAGCTTTTCTGTTCTCTCAATAAATCCTGCTTTCTAAAAAAAAAAAAAAAGTATTGATCTGTGGGCATTCTTCACAAAGTCTCAAAACGAGCCCTGTGTCAGTTATATGTGCTGCAGATATTTATCCCACTGAATAGGTTGTCTTTCATTCTCTTAATGGTGTGTTTTGATAAAGAGTTCTTAATTTTAATGTAGCCCAATTTATCAACATTTTCCTATGGTGCTTTCTGTGTCCCGTTTAAGAAATCTTCCCCATTTCAGCCAGGTGTGGTAGTTCATGCCTGTAATCCTAGCACTTGGGGAGGCTGAAGTGAGAAGATTGCCTGAGTCCATGGGTTCGAGACCAGCCTGGGCAACTTGGCAAAGCCTTGTCTCTACAATAAATAAAATTAAAAAATTAGCTGGGCACAGTGGTGCACGCCTGTAGTTCCAGCTACTTGGAAGACTGAGGCCTAAGGATCACCTGAGCCCAGCAGGTCGAGGCTGCAGTGGCCACTGCACTGCAGCCTGAGTGACAGTGACTCCCCCAACTCAACTCAAATGAAATGAAATAAAATAAAATAAGTCTTCCCCATTTCAAAAATCATAAACATATATGTCATCTTTGAGAATTATTATCTTATATGTCACATTTGGATCTATAATCCACCCAAAATACATTTGCACTTTATTTTTTTATTGATGTATAACTTAGGTAAAGTGTACAAATCTTAAGTGTTCAGTTTGATGAGTTTTTACATTCATAGATGTAAATTTAGTACAAATGAGTGTGTGTATATATATATGTGTGTGTGTGTGTGTATGTGTGTATACACACATGAGGGGGACCCCAAGAAAAACCAGGAATTTATTTATAAAAAATTGTGTATTTGTTCTTACATGTTTAAAGTTCAGTCACCTTCAAAGTACTCTCCATTTGATGCAATGTACCTATTGAGACACTCTTGCCACTGCTCAAAACAGTTTTTGAACTCATCTATTTTGGTGCCTTTTAGTGCTTCTGCCGTTTTTTTTTTCCCCCTCCTCTTCCACATTGACAAAATGTTTCCCTTTGAGGGTTTTTTTCATCCTGGGAAACAAAAAAATGTCTGTTGGGACGAGATCGGGTGAATAGGGAGGGTGGGACACGGTGGGGGGCGGTCATGCCATTTTTGGTCAGAAATAGCTGAACACAGCATGGTGTACTCGTAAATCACCCATCAAAAAATGGGCAAACACATTGAAAGAATCTAAAAAAAAAATTCTCCGATGCTGAATGCAGCCTCTCACAACACTAGCTGGCACACTGACGCCAGTGGGTTCCTAGATCACTTTTCTAGTGGAAGAACCCTATACTACAAGGGATCCATCTTCCAAAAGATAATTCTGGGGTTTTTTTGGGGGTCCACCTCACACACATATACATACATATAACAATAATTACCCACATCAAGATATTGAAGATTTCTTATACCCTAAAGGATCACCTCCACTCATTAACCCCCAGAGGTAGCACTATGCCTCTATCACTATTATTTTGACTATTCTTGAACTTTGCATTCATAAAATTAAACATTTTGTACTCTTTTGGGTCCGATTATATTTATATATATTTATATATATGTTTATATTTATATTATATATCAACATTATGCATGTAAGATTCATCCTTGTGGTTACACGTGGCAATAGTTCTGTAAATTTCATTACTATATAATATTTCAATATATGAATATACAACTAATATAGCCATTCTCCTGTTGATGGACATTTGGGTTCTTGTTTCTGGGTATTATGAATAAATCTGCTATGCGTATTCCTATACACATCTCTTGGAGGACATGGCACTAGTTTCTATTGGATATCTACTGGGACACACAAGATTTGTATGTTACTATACTATAAAATAATTTAGATTTGTCAAATTCTCTCTGCCAAATACGTATTTTATCTGCTCTCACACTTATAATTTTTTATTGGAAAAATTGTGAAAAACACTTTTTTCTATTTTCTTATTCTGAAGTAATTTCAGACTTACTAAAAGTGGCAAAAATAATTCCTGTATGTTCTTCATCCAAATTCCTCAAATGTTACCACTTCACTATACTTATGTTATAATTAATTCTTTATTTCTAGTGTGTGTGTAAATATATAAGCTTGACATTGCTGAGATTATATATTTTGCAGATCCTACCAATTTGGGTTGTGTGTTGCTACACTATGATTACATCAGGTTATATGTTTTGGACAGATGTGATGTCATGACCTTCTCAGGGTATCATAGCAGAAGTCCATGATGTTAATTTGTCCCATTACTGGTGTTGCTAATTTTAATTACTTGGCTAAAGTGGCATTTGCTAGGTTTCTCTGCTGCAATATTACTATTTTCCCCTCTGTAATACATCAGTCAGTATGTTATGGTAAGATGCTTTGAGATTCTGGAAATATCCATTATACTTTCATTTCTTAGTTTGAGCACCCATGGATGATTCTCACCTGAAATACTTTTAATTAAAACTAGTGGTTAAAAACGAGTTTTTTGTTTATTAGTAGCTTCAAATTTTTCAAAAATCTTACAGAGATAATCAGTACATGCGTCATTTAACAGGGATACGTTCTGAGAAATGTATCATTAGGTGATTTCATCATTGTGTGAACACCATAGAGTGCACTCACACAATCCTAGGTGTTACAGCCTACCATACACGTGGGCTATATGGCAGAGCCTATGGCTCTTAGCACGTTACTGTATTGAATGCTGTAGGGAACTGTAATGGTAAGTATTTGTGTATCTCAACATAGAAAAGGCCAGTAAAAATACAGTAGTATAATCTTATGGAACCCGTGTCATATGTGCAGTGACACTGACCAACAAACACGTGCTTATGTGGCACATGATTATACTTCCAACAAGTCCAACGGAAACCTGGACAATCACTTCTACTATAAAAACATCCTCAAAGTCACCTTAACGGACAAAAAAATGAAACTGGCAAGCTGCTGGTGACAGTGGCAGTGACAGCATTCTCAAGCAAAGTGCACTCCTCCCCCGGGAACCTGGAAGTCAGCTTCCAATAGAAGAGAGAGAAGTAACTCTCGCCAAAAAGTCTCCACTTCTATACAAACCACATTCTTAGCTGCAGACAGTGAAGGATGTCTTACATGTTCAAAGTATCTAATTCTAGAAGGAGCACCTAAGGTCAGCCAGAGCTGGTGACAAAGAGCAGGGTTTAAGTTCAGGAGATCCTGACCCCCGATCCCCTACTAGGGTCCAGCTAATCTTCTCTGGAGACAAAGCAGAAGGTGAACTTTGGCATTGTGCTTCCAGGAGATTCTCACTCAGTCAGCTAACATTTCCCAGGCTGGGGACTTGCTTACCTGTTTAAACACCAAATCTGGCACAACCTGCTGTGTGACTGGAATTCTAATATACCAGAGCTTAACAAGTGAGGCTCTCTGGGAACAAACACCCAGGTGGCTTCCAGTTTATAAACAGACTAAAAAAATGCTCATTTTGCAAAACAAGCATTAGAAAAGAGAAGGATAGGAGGGTGTGGTGGCTCATGCCTATAATCCCAGCACTTCAGGAGGCCGAGGTGGGAGGACTGCTTGAGACAAAGAGTTCAAGACCAGCCTGGGCAACATAGAGAGACCTCATCTCTACAAAAAAAAAAAAAAAAAAAAAAAAAACCAAAAATTAGACAGGTGTGGTGACACACAGTCCAAGCTAATTTGGAGGTTTAGGCAGAAGGACTGACTGAGCCTAGGAGATAGAGGCTAAGGCTTTGGTGAACTTTGATAATGCCAC
>CAUYQG010129898.1:0-22349 GCA_963574415.1 Tarsius wallacei
TCTTAGGGATTAAATGTCTGGGAAGGATTTCAATTCTCCATCACCAATGAAAGTTAGCTTAACTGGACAGAAAATTATTGATTGAAATTGTTTATACTTGAGAACTTTGAAGACTGGTCTCCAGTCTCTTCTAACCTCTAGTATTTCTGTAGATAAGTATTGTTATTCTAATCGGTCTTCCCCAGTAAGTAGTCTGACTTTTCTCTCTCACTGCCTTTAGGGTTTTTTATTTTATACCTATGTTATATAAGCAAATTGCTATATGTCTAGAAGTTGATTTTCTCATTTGATGTCTTGCTGGGGTTCTCTGCATCTCTTATATTTGAATGTTCACATCTCTGATGAGATGAGGGAAGTTTTCTTGAATAATTTTATGGAATGTTTGTCCCAGGGTGGCCTCTGTCTCCCTATCTGCCTCAGGAATGTCGATCAGTTGTAAGTCTGGTCTCTTGATGAACTGTACATCTCTTGGAGGCTTTGGTCCATCTTTTAAAACTTCCTTTTGATGTTTTTAACAGTTAGGGTTAGTTACATATTTTGGTCCTCAAGCTTTGAGATTCTTTCTTCTGTTTGGTTAATTCTGCTTTCCATGCTTGTCAGTTTGTTATTTGTTTTATTTATTGTATTGTTTATTGCCATCATCTTTATTATCAACTCCTTCATTCTTACCTCTTGTCTTTTCTCATTTCTATTCATTTTCTCTATTAATATTTTGACATCTGGGTTTGTGGTTTGAGATCATTCTGGGTGCTCTTCATTGTTTGAATTCTGAAGTCTCTATTCTCATATTCTCATCTTCTCAGTAGTCTGGAGGGTACCTGTGTTCTTCCCTTGGTTCTTCTTCATTTTTGATAATTCCCTCTCCCCTCCTTTCCCCCCTTTAATTCTATTGCTCAGTGATGGCAGGATAGCATTCACTTCTGTTTGCTCAATCCTCTATTCTTTCTTATAAAGGTCCTTTGGATTTGTTAAATTTTGAAGCTGTACTGGATATAGGGGGCTGTGCTGTCTTTTTGCAGTTTTGAGATTCGATTAATGTGTAATGTGGGGAGCTGTGATTCAGAAACTATCTGCAAATCACAGTATCCACTGACTGATGTGTGGCTCCCTGGACACCACTTCCCACCACCTTAAAATCTGTCCATGTGAGCGGGGTGTATGTATGTCCCCCCATCTCAGACACTGCTGACTTTCCCACTACAACTATGTGTGTCCATGCTTGATCCAGTGTGGGTGGTAAAGCTTCTGTCTCCCTGGAGTGTTGCACCTGGAGTATTCTCCCTGGGCAAATGATCATGATCCCAGAGGGATATGGAGATTGCCCCTTGGTCTCTGGATGCAGCCTGTCCAGAATTGGAGAGCTAGAGAAGGTCCTTGCTGGACTTCAGGACAAAGAAAATGGTGTCAAAATGGTATCCACCTGTTTCTTATCCCCTGGTGGTGTTCAGCTTTAGATCTTCTCCCTGAGTCCTCTCCAAGGTCTTCACTGTCAGTGCCCAGCCATCACCACAGATGGTGTTGTAAGCCAGGAGCCAGGTGTTGAGAGGCAGCTGATCCCTACTGCCTTTTCCCAAGGGACACCCTGGGTATGGCAGATCCTTTTGCATGCAGCAGGTACTGAATTCAGAGCAGTAGCAAATTATAGCTGATTCTGCAGGTAGATTTTGGGCACTTGATCCCTGCCTCAGTTGGACACCCAGTTGCACACACAAATGGATGCAGTCCTTAAGCACACTCATTCATGCAGAGACTCAAACTCCTACCAGTTCTGTTGCCATCCTGTCCCACCTCCGTATTTGTCTGCCTTTTTTACTATTTTGACTACAATTAGTAAATGGCAGCCTAGAACACTGGAAATTATAGATTTCAAGTAGTAGAAGTGTCCTGGAAATAATTCTAAACCACCTCTGGAATCATTAGGAAAGAGTTCTGGGATTGGTTAGTGATGTCTGCCATGAGTAGTTGTGCAATTAGGGAGAATATGAAAAACAGGTTGTGCATAAAGGTTTATCCGCCAGCAAAATAAAATGCAAGGTGAAAATTTAGGACATAAGAAATTTCAAAGAGTTATTTAGTGATATTCAGTATTTCTCTTATCTATGTACTTCATTAAATACCTATACCATGAACTCTTAAGGTTTCTATTCTATTTTCTCTACTCTTGTCTATTTTATTCTACTTTATTTAATTTTAAAATTCTAGCCATGTCCTACTAAAGATAATTCTACAAGACGCTCTTCAGTTGTAACTTGTAAGTGGAATCAACTGCTACTTACTTCCCAGGCCAGTTGAGTAGTTAATGTAAAGTCAAATGACTCCCCATTGATCCAGGATGTTGTCTCTAATCTGTTTAACTAAGACTTTAGATAGCTACATACCATTTCAACAGGTTGAGATTCTGGCAGAGACTTTCAGTATACTTACTCATGTGATTTAATCAGTAAAAATAAAGGTCATTAAATGAGAATTTCACCTAGGGACATCATAATTGAAAATCATCTAGCCCTAACCCTGAAATATACCACACATTTTTATAATAAAAACTAAAAAAAGAAAATAAAAGAGAGTCATCTAGCTGATAGATTAACAGAAAAATCTGTTTTTTAAAAAAGGCAAAAATATGGAAAGCAAAACAGGGGGCCCAGTTTATTGGGTGGGGTAAGAGATATCATAAAATGCAAGTTTTAGAATATGGATTCAGTGTAACTAAAAAATATTTTAGTAGAAGAAATGAAAAAAGCATAGATTTTGGATTTAGGCAAGCTTCAGTTTTAATCAACTATCCAGGACCAAGTTCTCATGAAATAAGTTATTCCCTCTAAGTCTATCTATTTAGGTTATTGGCTACATATCTAAGATAGAAGACTGCAAAAACACTATGCTTTAATCATATTTCATTTTCTTCCCCTTTCAAATTATGAAAATTTTTTTCACATTATCTCATATAGAGAGCTACCATGAAGACATCAATTTTAAGAATGGCAGTATCCTTTTTGAAAAAAATATGCCACTTATAGAATATCCTCATAGGTAAATGAATAAACGGGCTAGTTTTAGTTTTGTTCAAGAGCATTTGTGGATAATCCACCTGGTTGTAACCCTACACCACACAAAAGACACAAGGTTGTAAGACTTGCAATTTAATGTCCATCCTATCTCTTTCATAAAACTGTTATTGGCCTTATATTGAGGACTCATTTGATGTCAATTATCTTCAACTTTAACAAACTTGAAACAAAAACAAAAAACTTTGCATCATCATTACCTAAAAACAAGCAAAACACATGTTATTGTTATTTTTGGTCATCAGATTCACAATTCCTGTACCCTGGCTTGCATGGGATTTGTTATCCATCTATTTTGTGTCCTTTATGTGGTGTAGTGTTACAACTGGGTGGATTATCCCCAAAGTGTCTTGAGTAAAGTTAAAACTAAACTGCATTACATTTGCTCCTCCAACTGGTTTGGGAAAAAGGAAGCAGTTGTTTCTACCTGCAGGTTACAACTGAAGAGGGTGTTGTAGAATTATCTTTGTAGGACATGGCCAGCATTCTTAAAATTGATGTTGCCATGGCAGCTTTTATATGAGCCAATGTGAAAAAAAGTTTACAATTTGAAAGAGGGAGAACATTAAATATGATTAAGACATGCAGTATTTTCGGGAGTTTTCTATCTTAGGCATATAGTCAATAAACTAGTCAGATGGATTTATAGGGAATAACTTTTATTTTATGAGAATTTGCGGACCTATGTGATTGTTCACACCTGTAATTCCAGAAATTTTAGAGGCTAAGGAGTGAGGATTGCTTGAGGCCAGGATTTTGAGAGCAGGCTGAGCAACACAACAAGATCCTATGTCTACAAAATATAAAAAAATATTCACCAGGCATTAAGGCACAAGTCTTTTGTCCCAGCTACTTGGGCAGCTGAGGTTAGAGGATCAGTTGAACCCAAGAGTTAAAAGCTGCAGTGAGCTATAAGTGAAATCCAGCCTGGGAACAGAGTAAGACCCTGTCTCTAAGAGAAAGAGAGAGAGAGAGAGAGAGAGAAAGAGAGAGAGAGACAGAGAGAGAGAGAGAGAGAGAGAGAGAGAGAGAGAGAGAGAGAGAAAGAGAGAGACTTTGACCTTAGATAAAGGACTAGAAAGCATCTCTAATAGAATTGGAGACATTTAGAGATATAGCGTTAACAAGTATCACTATATTTAGCAATACAGTTGAGATTAACAAAAATTTCACAAGGTTAAGATTTTGCAGAGCACATTTTCAACCCTTTAAAATCCCAATGAAAATAAGTTCAATCAAGGAACTTTTGAAATTCCTATCTATGGGTAAGCAAAGAATAAAATATTGTTTTTAATTAATGCAGGCAAAATTTCAAACTAGTAAAAATAATTATTAAATAATATTTTATATGTAGTTTCTTTTCTTTCTAATATGGAGAGTGGGGACATAGTAGGCTTGTACAGAAATGGCCATTATGAGAGCTGCAAACACTATAAAATAATTCTGGGTCAGTTTTATTGTTACTACTTATAAAATAAATAAAAGATTGCCTAAATTAAATAGCTTGCCCAGATTATGCAGTAGATTTGTAGTAGTTGGAAATAGATGCCTATACTCTAGTCACTGTGCTAGGTTCTACATAGTGGTTGATTTGCCAACCCAATAACATGAAAGCAGGATAAATATAAAATAGCAACTTCTATTTTTTCAGTGAAATCTCAGTACATCTCTAAGCGACAAGCATGATGTGATCTCTCCTCAGATTCTATAATATTGTGTCTGAGCCACTCTCATATAATATAGTAAATGTTATCTTGTATTATTGGAATTTTTTATTTGTACCCTTTATCATTCAACAATCCACTGTAATTTAATCACCATCTGTCAGAAACCAAACTTATCTTCAAAAATTGACTAGATGATTGACTGTAAAATCCAGCACTTGGAAAAACAGGTCTGGGTTGAATATATTGACCTAAAATATTTTTACTGAGACTATAATATCCTTAAAGGTAGGGTTATATCTTACTAATTTGCTGTTTCATATAGTGACTGCTACCATTTTAACACTATTAGAAGCATAGTCTTTCCATTTCATGTTGAAGATCTGCGCATAGTTGACCAAGTGTTTCTTGTGACTTTAAAAGTGTTTACTCTAACAGTCTAGCATAACTTTTAGTAAAAAATATATTTTAAAATCGAAGCCAGCACGTATATACCTATGCATTTGAAATATACATATAAAATATATATAAGCACACATAGATGCATTTGAACACTTATCACTGCAATGCACTTTCTTTTTATTTAATTATACTCTCTTCTAGTTTATTTTATTCTATTCTATTGTAGTTTAAAATAACTGTTGTGACTTAGTAAATTAATTTCACAGGACCACTAAGCAGTTGTAACCTACTGAAAAAATACTTCTCTAATAAAACCTCTTAGACTTTTGCAACCAGGAATATTCACAGTAGTGCTGAAAATAACTATAATCTTTAATAACAAAAGTTCACATAAATATCACAATGAATAAATTTTGAAATATTCATAAAATTGTCCATATGTGTAGAGAAAATAAATAAATTACAGCTATATGTATCAATAGGGTGAGGCTCAGAAATAATTTTGAGAAATATTAAGTCATAGAATTAGACATGGAATTTATGCATTTATGTAAATCTCTATTGTGAGTAAAACAAATTAATTTTTTGGGGGGGAAAGAAATACCTGTGGTTATAAAAATGATCAAGAAAATTTTTATGAAATTTATATGAAAATTAATATGAAAATTAATTTTATGAAAATTAATATGAAAAGTGACACATGAAGTTCAGGATATTGGTTACATTTGTGTTTTTAAAAAGGCCATTACAATAAGAAAGGAGTATTTGATGCTTCCAAAATAATTATATTCTATTTTCTAAGCAGGTTGGCAGGAAACACAATACTTATGCTAGTCCCTATTATGTATGTTATGTAATAAAATATGTTATATCAAAACAATTTAGGATTTTCAAAAATATATAATTATGTGAAAAATTTTGTGCCAGTAACTTTACTCATGCACATAGACAAATGTCTTTCAAAACATAACTTGGAAAAAGTATCTTAATAAAAAATAGAAATAGAAAATATGATAGATCTGTTGCAAAAGGAATTGAATCAGTCATACACACACACACACACACAACTTTTGTTGGTTTTTCAAAACTTCAAAGTAGACATAATTCTCAAGTTATAGAAAACATATAATATAGACAATAGAACAATAGCAAAAAAAAGTCAAATGAAATGTAACATACATTTAAAAAAGACACACAAAATGTACAGGAATGTTTTACAAGTAATCACAAGTAAAACACAGGTCAAGAAACTGAGTATCATTAGCTTTCAAATTTCAGTAGTCATCACCTATTCTTTCCTCATTCACAACCTCTTTTTATGCTCATACACTTTTGTGACAATTTCCTTAATTTATTTATAACATTACCAATTCTAAAATCATGATACAGTTTTGTCTGCTTTTGAATTTTATTCCAAGATAATAAACTTTCCTTAAAGGGCCAGAAAGTATCTTAAATATTATTGTAAAACAACAAACATGTCTCTGTTACATCGATTTAACTTTGGTTTTATAGCCTGAGAACAGCCATAGACAATATATTAAAAAATTAATGCCTGTCTCTCAATAATGCCATTCTTTATTTACAAAAACAGACAGTCAACTCACCCCCCCCAAAAAAAAGAAGAAGAAGAAGATGAAGAAGTTCACTAACCATGCCTTATAGGAATGGAATTCATTGTTTTAAAATATTGTATTATGTGACTCTTCCCCAGTCATTTCTTAATCATTTCCTATGCATTTTGTGTTTGATGCATGGTTAGATTGTGCCATTTTGTTGCTGTTATTAACAACACAACTAGTGTTCAATGGGCATTCTGGTCATTGTATTCTGGTGCAACTATGCACAAGAGTATCCAAGGGTATAAACATAGGGATAAAAATCACTAAGACAGAAGGAGAATACAGCATGTGACAAACTTAATAAGATGCTATTGAATTATTTCCAAAGATAAGTGTAAAAATTTGCATTCTCAATGACTTATATGCAATTTCTCATTATTCTATAGGCCAAAGAAAAGTTGAAGTTGTCTGACTTTATCACTTTTTACTGATCTAATGGGTATTTTCATATACTAAATAATTTTCTAATCCTTGTTTATTAATGTTCTATACATATTTCCATTTCCTTATTAATCTTTCAGTTTCCTCTGTTGTAAAATGACTATTCACATTTTTTGTTCATTTTTTAAATGTTTTTTTTTCTTTTTGTTTTCTCTGAATTCTAAATATATTCTGGATCGTAAACTGTTGTCAGAGACCTATGTTACAAGTATTTTCTCCATATACATAATATTTTTTTATTTGTTTATTTATTTGTTTTCTTCTCTGCTTTTTATAACATTGTAGCTCAAGGCATACACATTTTCACCTATACATTCTTCTAAAAGTATTGTAGTTTTAGGCTTTATACCTAGGTCAATGATCCATTTTGAGTTAATTTTTGAATATGCTTTGAGGTATAGACAAATGTTTATTTTTTACATAAATAGCCAGTTGTTTTACCATAATTTATAGAAAAAAACTTTCCTATATCCACTGAATTATCTCGAAATCTTTGTTAAAATTATTTGACCATATATAAGAAGGTTTATTTCTGGAAACTATTATCTTTCGTTAATCAACTCACTATCTTTAGGCCAATACCATACTATCCCGATGACTGCAATATTATAATAAATCTGAAAATTGGACAGATAAGCCAGAAATGTGTTATTTTCCAAAGATATTTGTGCTTTACCAGTCCTTTGCATTTTAATAAAAACTTTAAAATCAGCACATGAGTTTTCACATAAACAAAATGCTAGGAGAAATTCAATTGGCATTGCATTGAATCTACAGATTAATTTTAAAACAATTGATATCTTAGAAATATTGAATCATTTAAACCATGAATACAGAATATCTCTGCATTTATTTAGTTCCTCTTAGAAATGTTGTTGTATAGGTTTTATTCTACAGATCTCACAAATTGTTTGTGGAATTGTCAGATTTATCTAAAAATATTGGATGTTAATATTATTGTAAATGATATACATTTTATTACATACTATATTATATACTCATAGAAAGACTATTGATTTTGTGTATTAATCTATTTTGTCACCTTGCTAAACTCCCTTGTTAGTTCTACTAGCATCTCTTATAAACTTTGTAGTCTTTTATATTCATAGATGATCATGTCATAAGATGAACAGTATTATTTCCTGCTTTCTAATATAAATGCATTTTATTTTTTGTCTTGCTTTTTTGCAATGTCTAGAATTGCTAGTACAATGGTAAAGAGGCTAGAGTATGCACATTCTTTACTTATTCCCAGTCCAAAAATAAAATAATTTAAATTATGCCCATTAAACATGACGTAAAGTGTGCATTTTTCATATGTACACTGTATCAGGTTTAGGAAGCATTACATTTTTCTTAGACAACTGAATGTTTATCAGAAATGGATGTTGTATTTTGTCAATTATATTTTATGCTTTTATTGAGATAATTTTACTTTTTTTTAGCTTCAAGCATTCTGACTAGAGGCATCTAGCAGTCGCTTCCTCCACAAAGAAAAATCAAAATAGTGAATAATCACACTTTGAACATTTCATCCAAGAGAGAACACTGGAATTTAGCAGAGAAGTGGTTTGAAAACACCCAATGCAAGAAAATAAATGGAAGTGAGGTAACCTGTTCAGTCAGGACCAGCTGGGAGCCCAGAAAAGCTCCTCAGTATGGGGAAAGAGCAAGGGAATGGTCCCCAAAAGTTCACATTTCCAACATGAACTCTTCCAACACTAGCCACAAAAGAGACACTCAACACTTGGCGACCCCAAGACTATAATAACAACAGCCTACAGGTAACAAAACAGCATTCATGCAGAGGGAGCTCATGCTGTGTCCCATGGACCCCCTGAGATATAAGCAGCTACAGCACAGCACTACTTTCAGAGACTAATTCTCATTAAACTATATCCTGACCTGGGACTCAACAGACCTTACATCCCCACATCCCTAGAGCCCCACTGATAAGTTCCAGGTGCAGATGCCACTGCTGCTGACTGCTGCCACCTAGGCCAAATCAGAAGCCACTGGCAGCAAACCTACCCCCTCCCACTCAGGCAGACATACAGCAAAGTTGCTGGCGATTTCAAAGTAACCTAAGAGCAGATGGCATTGCTTACAGCTTCCACCTGAGTATTCCCCAGCTACCTGACTACAGCTGGGAGCACTAAGAACAATGCTAGCATTGTTCTCCCTAGCATTAAGGTTGCAGTGCAGCGGCTGCCACTCCCGCCTGCGAGCTCCACTAGGGGCCTGGAGATCAACCCAACCCAAACCACCACAGTCAGTACTCATGTACACCACAGGGTGGGTCTGAGTGCAAGTCTATCTGATCTGGTTTTGCCTCCAACCAGTGCAAAAGCACAACATCTGGAGGCACTGGGATTACTCTGCCCCATCCAGGCATTTGACAAGTGAACACTTTATCTGGAGACCCAAGGATGAGCCCAATCAGCCTGCTGCTACCTCCACAGTTGACACCCACCTGCACATAGTACCTGCAGAACTGGAGACTGGCCTACACAGCCAGTCCAACACCAACATGGACTGCTTAAGTGGCAAAAGGTCACCCCATCACTGTTATTCCCATTTCTCACACCAGTCCACTCCCCAGGTACCCAAAGACCCACTCAATTATCTGGTCCACTATTGCCACTGTCAGCAGTCAAGCAAGTCACCTGAAGGTACAAGAACTGGTACACTTAAACCTGCTAACACCAGCGCCAGCATGTATCTTGCTCAAATTCAAGAACAGGCATGCTTGGGATGCCACTGCTAACACTGGGGACAGAGGACTGTCCCCACTAGCTTCCCTATTCCCAGCAATACTTCACCACAGCCACTCCAATAACAAAACCACCCTGAGCCACTGAGGAAATCAGTCAAAGTACTCCAAGTAGCCAATGTCATAGATATATACTTAGGAAAAAGTCCTCTCTCATGGAAACAAATCCAAAAAATGGGAAAGCACAATGGTTACGCCAGATGTGCAGATATTAATGTAAGGACACAAGAAATACTAAAAAGCAAGAAAATATGACACCTCTATAATAACATAATGATTCTATAGCAAGCGATTTCAATGAAAAAGAAATATAAGATATGCTGAAAAAAGAATTTAAAATGATATTAGAGAAGTTGAGTAAGATAGGTAAGAACACACATAGCAATGTTAAAATCAGAAAAACAATGCAGGGTATGAATGAGCAATTTACAAAAGAGATAGTTTTCATAAAAAAGGAACCAAATAAATCTCTTGGATCAAATAATTTAGTGAATAAAATAAAAAAAACACATCTGGGAGTTTAACTATAGATTAGATCTAGCAGAAATAATTTGAGAGCTTGAGGAAAAGAATTTTGAAACAAGCCAGGTTTGGAGGCTTAGCCTGTAATCCCGCGCCTTTGGGAGACTGAGATGAGTGGATTGCCTGAGCCGGCGGATTCAAGACCCGCCTGGACAACTTGGCGAGACCTCATCTCTACAATAAATCAAAAAATCAGCCGGGGGTGGTAGCACGCGCCTGTAATTCCGGCTACTCGAAAGGCTGAGGTGCAAGGATCGCGGAGCCCAGTAGGTCGAGACTGCAGTGGCCGGGAGCATGCCACTGCGCTCCAGTCTGGGCGACAGAGTGAGACTCCAACTCAAAAAAAAAAAAAAAAAAAAAAAGAATTTTGAAATAACTACTCAGACAAAAATAAGAAAAAAGAAAAAAGAATGAAAGAAGCCTACATGAAATATGATACAACATAAAACAACCAAATATTCGAATTTTTAATGTCCCAGAACGCAAAGAAAAACAAAACAAAACAAAACAAAAACGGAAAGCCTATTTTAAAAGATGATACCTGTAAGCATCCAAAGTGTAGCATAAAATTTTTCAGTTTAGCTTCAGGAAACTCAAAGATCCCTAAATAGATACAATTCAAAAAGGTCTTGTCCATGGTACATCATAGTCTATCAAAAGTCAAAGACAAAGACAAAGAGAGAATTCTAAAACAGCAAGAGAAAAACATCTAGTCACTTATGAGGGAAACTTCAACAAACTGACAGTGAATATTTTTGTATTTAGATCAGAAGAGAATAATATGGTATATTGAAAGTGCTAAAAGGAAAAGCAAACAAACAAAACCTGTGAGCCATGAATATTACATCCAGCAAAGTTATCCTTCATAAATGAAAGACAATTAAAGTATTTCCCAGACGAGCAAAAACTGAGAGAATTCATCCCACTAGACCATCCCAACAAAAAATTCTTAAGAGATTCCTGAATTTGGAAGCAAAAGGAAGATTTTTATTATCATAAAAACATACAAAAATATAAAACTCACTAGAAAAAAAAACTCACGTAAATAAGAAAGAAAAAGAACAGGGATCGAATGTTACCAGTATAGAAAGCCACTAAATTGCAATGATAAGCAATAAGATGGAAAGAAAGAAAGAAAGAAAGAAAAGAAAGAAAGAAAGAAAGAACATGCAAACCTTCCAAAAACAACTGAAAATGACAGGAATAAAGTCTCACATATCAATAATAATTTTGAATGTAAACAAATTAAATTGCCTTATTAAAATATATACATCAGTCAAATTAATAAGGGAAAAAAAACTGATCCAACAATATTTTTTTGCTTACAAAAACTCTCTTAACTGATAAAGTCACATATAAACTAAAAGTAAAGAATTATAAAAAGATATTCCATGCAAATGAAAACCAAAAGCAAGCAGTAGTAGATACACTGACATCAAATAATGCAAACTTAAAGTAAACAAAGACAAAGATGGTTATTATAAAAAGAAATCAGCTCAGCAAAATATATAAAAATTCTAAATATATATATGTATACATACACACACACACACACACACACACCCAACACTAGAGCACCCAGATATATGAAGTAAATATTGCCAAATTTAAAGAGAGAGATAAACTTCAATATAATAATAGTGAAATAATTTAACATCCCCTGTCAGCATTGGACAGATTACATAGACAGAAATTCAACAATAAATCATTGGATTTAAACTGCACTTTAGACCAAACAGACTTACATTTAAACAACATTTTATCTAATAGATGTAGAATATTTTATTGGCAAGTCATTTTGTCCAACAATTGCATATTCTTCTACTCAGCACATGGAACATTCTTCAGGTTGGACAAAAGAAGTCTCAATAAAGTTTTAAAAATTGAAATCACATCGAGTATATTCTCAGACCACAATGAAATCAAAGTAAAAATCAGTACCAAGAGGAATTTCAGAAACTATACAAAATTTCTGAATAGCTAAACAACATGCTCCTAAATAACCATTGGAACAATGAAGAATTCAAAATTGAAATTTAAAAATGCTGAAAAATGTAAAAGAAAACACAACATACCAAAATCTACGGAATACAGCAAAAGCAGTGCTGAGTACTTTTATAGAAACAGATCTCTACATCAAATAAATAGAAGGATTTTAAATAAACCTGTAACAATGTATCTGCTGGAAATAGAAAAACAAGAACAAATCCAATCCAAAAATAGTAGAAGGAAAGAAACAAAAAGAACAGAGGAAAACTAAATAAAATAGAAAAGAAACTACAACAACAAAACTACAAAAACAGCATCAGCAAAAACAAAGGTTCAAAATAAGTGGGGTTTTTTGTTTATTTGTTTGTTTTTCCCACTGGAAAAGTTAAAAATGAATGTACTGTGAAGCAAACTAACCAAGAAAAAAAGGTAGAAAACCCAAGTAAACAAAATGAAAAAGAAAACATTTCAACTGATACCACTGAAATACAAAAGGTTATCAGAGACGATTACAAACAAGTATATGCTGACAAACTGGAAAACTTTAAAGAGATATATTCATTTTTGGAGATATACTGCCTTCCACCATTGAATCAGAAAGAAATAGAAAACTTGAACGACCTATATTGATTTAAAATTTTAATCGGTAATACAAACTCTACCAACAAAAAAAGCCCAAGACTAAATAACTTCACTGCTGATTCTACTAAACATACAAGAAAGAGCTAATACCTGTTTTCCACAAACTATTCCAAAAATGTAAAGGGGAAGAAATTCTGATACGTTATACAAGACCAGCATTGCCATAATACCAAAACCTGAAAACGATACAACAAAAAAGAAAACTACAAAATAATAACCTTGATGAAACATACGCAAAAATACTCAACAAAATACTAGCAAACAAAATTCTATAGCACATCAAAAAAAAATACACCATAATCTTGTGGGAGTTATTCCAGGGATGCAAGAATGGTTTAAAATACACAAATTAATAAACATGAGGCATCACATCAACAGAATGAAGGACAAAAAACAGGTTAATCATCTTAATATATGCAAAAAAAATTCATCAAATTCTATATTTCTGGATGATAAAAATGCTCAACAAACTAAGCATAGAAGGAATCTACCTAAAAATAATAAAGGACATATGTATTGCAAAACTACAGCTGACATCATACTTAATGGGCAAAGTTGAATGCCTTTCCTCTAAGAGCTGGAATAAGACAAGGATGCTCACTTTTACTACTTCTATTCAATTTAATACTGAATGTCCTAGCCAAAGCAGTCAGCCATGAGAAAGAAATAAAATACATCAAAATTGGGAAAGAGGAAGTAAAATTGTTCTCTTCGCAGATGACATAATCTTATCTCTAGAAAAACAAACTGCACCAAAAAGTTCTTAAGATTGATAAATTCAGTAAAATTGCAGGATACAAAATCGACATACAAAAAATCAGAATTTCTATACACCAATGATAAACTAAATAAGAAATAAATCAAGAAGGCAATTTCATTTTAAATAACTCTTTTAAAAATACCTAAGAATAAATTTAACCAATAAGGTGAAAGACCTCTACAAAGAAAATTACAAAACATTGATAAAAAGAAATTGAAAAAAACACAAACAAGCGTAAGAAAACTCGTGTTCATGGGTCAAAATTATTAATATTCTTTAAATGACAGTAATGCTCTGTCAGTCTACAGATTTAATGCAATGTCTATCAGAATGCAAATATATTATTTTCACAGAAATATTTTTAAAATTCTAAAATTCATATGGAACCAAAAAAGAGCACAAATAGCCAAAGCTATGACAAGGAGAAAAAAAAAAAAGCATCTCCTACTAAAAAAAAAATGTTACAAGCCTATAGTAACCAAAACAGTATAATATTTGTATGAAAAAAGATATATAGACCAATGAAGAGGAATAAAATATTCTGAAATGAATTCATGTATTTACAGCTAAATGATTTTTCAACAAAGGCACCAAAAACATACATTGGGGATAGAACATTGTCTTCAATAACTGGTGCTGAGAGAACAGGATATTTATACGTAGGAGAATGAAACTAGACCCCAACCTCTCACCATATTAAAAACAAATCAGTCCAAGATGAATTAAAGAAATGAATGTAAAACATGAAATAATAAAACTATTAGAAGAAAACATATGGGAAACACTTCAAGACATTTGTCTAAGCATAGATTTTTGTGAAGCAGATTTTAAAAGCATGCAACAAAACAAAAACAGGTGATTGGAACTATATTAAACTAAAAATCTTCTGCACAGCTAAGAAAACACCCAGCATGAAGAGGCAACCTGTGGAATGAGAGAAAATATTTGCAAGCTATTCATCTAATAAAAAACACAAACAACTTAACAATAAGAAAACAAATAATCCCATTAAAAAGTAGGCAAAAAGGCACATATTGGCATGTCTCAAAAGAACACGTACAAATGACCAGCAGGCATATAGGAAAATGCTCACATCATTAATCATCAGAGAAATTCAAATTAACACATAAGATATACTGTTATGCCAATTATAATGGCCATTACTAAAAAGGTGTTTTAAATAGTTACTAGAAAAGATGTAAAGAAAAGATAATTCTTATACATTGTTGGTGGAAATGTAAATTAGTACAGTCATTATGGAAAAAGGAATGGAGATTTCTTTAAAAACTAAAAATATAACAGTACAAAAGCTTAGGTCAATAAACACCTACATTAAGAAAAAATAAAAATCTTAAATAAACAACCTAACTTTATACTGCAAGTAACTAAAAAAGAACAAACTGAGGCCAAAGGTAGCAGAACAAATACAACAATAATGATAAGAGCAGATATTAAATTATTTGAAATATTATATGGGATTTTTTTTGTCATTAATATCATCTATTACATTGATTGATTGTCAAATATTAAACCAACTTAACATTCCTGGGAGGAAATCCACTTGTTCATTATCTATAATTTCTTTCATATTTTGGGGTGTGGTTTGTTAAAATTTTGCTAGGGAATTTTGTATACTCTATGTTCATGAATATATCTGCACAGATATGTGTATATATAATATGTATTCAAGTCTACATTTTACGCATTGTTCTATAGGATCTTTTTCTTGAAATATTTGCATAGTTTCTTAGTAGATTATTACTGACCTTGATAAAAAATGAGTTAGTTAATAATTAAGAGTTTGTATTATATATTATTATTGATATTATTTATTTTGAGACCTCCTATAGATTTTATTGGTGAAATCATCTATGACCACTGTTTTTTTGTAGAAAATTTTAAAAATATCAATTCAATTTTTAGTACATAAAGGGACAATAATTTTGTCTATTTGTTCTTTAAAAAGCTTTGTTAATTTGTCTTTAAAATAATTTTTCTACTGGGCTCGGTGGCTCAGCCTGTAACCTCGCGCTTTGGGAGGCTGAGGTGAGTGGATTGCTTGAGCCCGCGGGTTCAAGACCCGCCTGGGCAACTTGGTGAGACCTCATGTCTACAATAAATCAAAAAATTGGCCAGGCTTGGTAGCGCGCGCCTGTAGTTCCAGCTACTTGGAAGGCTGAGGCGGAAGGATCGTCGGAGACCAGCAGGTCAAGGCTGCGGTGGCTGGGAGAAGCCACTGAACTCTAGTCTGGGCGACTGAGTGAGACTCCAACTCATAAAAAAAAAAAAAAAAAAAAAAAAAAAAAAAATTGTTTTTAATAGGAATTGTTTAATTTGGGTTGGGCATGGTTTTTTTTTGTTTTTTTTTTTTGGTTTTTTTCTTTTTTTATAAAAAAAAAAAAAAAAAAAAAATATTATATTTCATCTGAATTGTTGAATTTGAGTTGCTCATGTTTTATTTTTAGTTTTTTTGTTTCTATATAATTTGTTCTGCCATTTATTACATTACTAAAATTGGCAATTTGTGTCATTTGTTGTTATTTTCCTTAATTAGTTTGACTACAGGTATGCCAATTTGACTTATCTTCTTCAATATTTAGTTTTAATTTAAATAACTTTATGGTTTTTCTGTATTCTATTTTACTGACTTCCATTATGATAGCTCATTTTTAAAAATATTTTGGTTTTTATTGGCTCTTTATATTTCGCTTCTTAAGTTAATGGGGAATGTTATTGGTTTGACATCTACAGAAAGCTCCACTCAACATCAGTAGAATACACATTCTTTTGAAACACACACGAAATATTCTCTAGTTTAAATAACATTAGGTCAAAAAGCAATTTTAAAAGACTGAGCTCTTACATAGTATCTTTTAGAGCACATTGGAATGATACCAGATATCAGTAATAGGAGGAAAACTGAAAAATTTACAAATGTATAAAAATGAAACAACACACTCTTGAACAGTCAATAAGGAAAAGAAAGCATTAAAAGGGAATTTTTAAAGACTGCATCGAAATCAATAAAAGTGAAAACACAATATACCAAAACATATGGTATGCCACAAAAGCAGTAGTAAGAAGAAAGCTTATATCAATAAATACTTTAGGAAAAGGAAAAGAGATCTTAAATTAAATGTAACTTTATATTGTAACTAAAAATGAACAAACTAAAGTCAAATTTAGCAGGAGTAATAAAATAAAAAAGATTAGAGAAAAGATTAGACTATTTGAAAACCTTTAAAAATTTCTAATATAAGCACTTTATGTTATAAATTTCTCTCCATGTCTTGCTTTACTGCAACTCACACATTTTTATTTTCATTTATGTAAAATATTTTTTAAATTTTTCTCTATATTTTTTATTTTACGTGTAAATTATTCAAGAGTATCTTATGTAGTTTCCAAATACTTGGAAGTTTTTAACATGTACTTTTGCTATTAATTTCCAATAACACTTTTTGTATAATTTTAATTATTTTAGAATTACTGAGACTTATTTTACGGCCAGAATATATGATTTATTCTATCAAAACAGGTGTCCCATGCCTTAAATGCATATGTATATATATATTCTACTATTGATAGAATTGTATAAAAATGTTAATTAGAGCAAGTTGGTTAATAATATTGTTAGACTGTCTATATCTTTACTTATCTTCTATCTTTTTTTTAGTCAATTATTAAAGAGAAAGAAAAAGGATGAAGTTGGAATATATGGGAATAACTGTGAATTTGTCACATCTCTTTGCTGATCTAACAGTTTTGTTTCATGTATTGTAAAGTTTGGTTATAATGTGCATAAATATTTAGTATTGTTATGCACTTTTAGTAAACTGACAACTTTACCAACATGAAATGATCTTTTCTTACTCCTTATACTATGACTTGACTTCATATCTACTAAATCTGGTATTATTATAGTCCTCTATATTTCTTTTAATTAGTACTAACACAGCATATATTTTCTATTATTTTACCTTTTTAATATTTTTGTCTTTATATATAAAGTTTTTTTTTTTTTAAATTATAAGCAGTTTTTAATGTGGGTGTTGCTGTTTTACCCAAATCAGTTTATTGATTAATGCACCTTTAAGTTACTTCTTTGGGGGGGGGGCTTATAGTCTGAATCTTTGTTTCCTCCAAAATTCATATGTTGAAATCTAATCATTAATGTGATGATATTAAGAGGTAGGGCCTTTGGCAGTTGATAAGCGTATGGTATGAATGAGATTAGTGCCCTCACGAGAGGCGTCTAAGAGTTGCCTTGCTCCTTTAACCATGTAAGGACACACCTGGAAGATGCCATTTGTGAAAACAAGCTCTAATAAGACATTAAATCTTCTGGCATCTTGATCTTGAACTTCTTAGCCTCTAGAACTGTGAGAAATAAATTTATATAGTATTTAAGCTATCTAAACTTATAGCAGCACAAACAGACAAAGACATGGTTCTTGGGACGACAGCACGAATTTTCCTGGATCTTAATATTGTGAACACTTTTAGCCTCCAAAATTGTGTGAGCAAATTCCTTATCATCAAGATTTGCTTCTCTGAAGTATTGTGATTAATACAGACTTTGGTAATAAGAGTGGTTCTAGAAAAACAGAATGTAATAGATAGATTTTCTGAATTGCTTTGGAATTTCCTGGAATTGGCCTTCTAATATGATTAGAATTAAAAGTGCTAATCACTTCATTCTCAATACTATAGAGAGCACTATTAGTCCATGACATGAACCGTCAATAGAGGTACACAAAATATCTGCATTGGATATTCCTAAGCAGACTCTTATAAGAAGCAAGAAGCTGGCTGACGGTGTATATTATACTTTTAAACATTAAAAAAGCTGTTGATTAAATTGTGTTAGCTGTTTGCTTCTAATATCACTGGACAAAAATAACAATGAGTTCAGAGATTCCAATTTCCAGCTCAAGCGCCAAAAAATTACCTAAGAGCTTCTATGTGTGCCCTGAAAGAGATCCTTACCTTCTGTGGTCACAGGTATAAGATTACAAAAAATTAAATGCAGAATCTCATCTTGTGACTGGCTGAATTACAATATAAGTTGAACTCCCAGCCTCACAGAGTACCTATTGTCACAATGAGGGCATTGATTGAGGGAAAAAAATAAAAAGGATCATGTAAGTTAAAATGAGGACTCGAGGGAAGACCTTTATGAGGCTGAAAACATTGAATCACAAAATTACACAAGTATTCTTTGTCAACAGAAAGGGCCTTCCCATTTCCAATGGAAGTGACTCCCTAACCATAGCAAATGTGGCCTCCTCAGCCCCATTGATATCAGCCTTTCTACCTTAAGGAAATTAACCCTATATTACCTAAGGAAGCTATAATGCTCCACTTAAGGCAGTTCTCCTGCTAGACAACGCTAATTTTTCACAAGTTCCACCCATATTTGCTTCTAGACCTGTAAATAAATGGAAATTCCAGCAGGCCCCTAAAGGTGAAGTACAAAAATTATACTATGAAGAGGTGCACTACATTCCAAAAGAACTACTTGAATTTTCTAATATATACAGACAACAATCTGGAGAACATGCGTGGAAACAGATGTCAAGGTTTTTGGATAATAGTGGAGGGAACATAAAGTTAGATCAGGCTGAATTTACTGATATGGACTCTCTTAGCAAAGTTTCTGCATTGAATGTTGCAGTTTGGGGAGTTAGAGCATTTAAAGATTGACTGAGGGCAACCCCTTCGGGTTTCCTCCCACAGTGGGAGCTTTTCTTGCCTCTTAATAAATCCTACTTTCTAAAAAAAAAAAAAAAGATTGGCTGAAGCAAGGCCCAAAATGTGGTCTACAATGAGCAGGTTAGAACCATCAGACCTAGCTGGCTCAGTGGCTCAGCCTGTAATCCCGCCCTTGGGAGGCTGAGGTGAGTGGATTGCCTGAGCACATGGGTTTGAGACCCATCTGGGCAACTTGGCCAGACCTCATCTCTACAATAAATCAAAAAATTAGCCGGGCATGGTAGCGCTTGCCTGTAGTTCCAGCTACTCGGAAGGCTGAGGCAGAAGGATCGCCAGAGCCCAGCAGGTCGAGGCTGCGGTGGCCCGGAGCAGCCACTGCACTCTAGTTGAGCCACTGAGTGAGACTCCAACTCAAAAAAAAAAAAAAAAAAGGAACCATTAGACCTGTCTTGGTTTAGTATAGACAAAGGGATTCAAAGACTTAGGGAGACTAAAATGTTACAGTGTATTTGTGTATTTGTCATTCAAGACCTACTCACTCACACCGGGGCTGGGGACGGGAGGGGGGGTGATGGGGAGTCCACAAGACACATTTTCATAAGTATATGAGAAATAAATTTGTGAGAGATGCCTCAGCATTACTGAAGTACTCTGTAATCACTCTTCTTTGAAGGCCAGACCTAATGGTGGAAACTGTAGTCACTGAATTGGGAAACCTAAATGAAACAGGAATAATAATTGGATCCAGAAGTGACAGGGGCTAAGCGGCAGCATGTAATCACTATAGGCAAGGTGGGTGTATCTACCATAATTCACAACAGGGTCAAAGCACAATCAGGGTAGTCTAAGCCACTGAGATCTGTAGCTTTGTATAGTTGATCATAGTGTTCCTATAAGTTAAATAGAAAGTAAATAGAAAGTCTTAATTTGTATAAGAAAAATTCTTGCTTGATCTGTGTAAGCACAAATATTTTAGGTCAAAGCAGCAAAAGTCTAACCCGAATCATAAAAACAGAGGGTCATAGCTTCTAAATCGATTTTCAGATTTGAACCAGATTATAGACCCAGAACCCCTTGAATGAAAGGAAGGTCAAGTCTTTTTGAGGAAAGACTCTGGTACCATACTGAAAATATTACACTGTTAATCTGTCTCCTAGCCTTTTCCAAAGGAACCTATGGCCTTTTACTAGGGTTACCTGTGCATTACGGAATAAAAAAAGATAATCAAACTTTTCAAGGACTCCTGGGTTACTGGACACTGGCCTTGAACTGACATTAATTTTAGGAAACTCAAAACGTCACTGTAGTTCTTCAATCAGAGTAGGAGCTTATGGTTGTCAGGAGATTAATGGAGTTTGCATAGCTGCCTGTTCTATGATATGGGCCATGTTGAGTCATCCTTTTCAAGGTGAGGGATAAATTGCTACATCTGGCATTCAAACAACTAAGACACAGACACAGTGTTTGGTGGGACTCTTTAGAGGAATATATTTCTTATCAGATTGTGCTACCATAAACTATGTACCAAGTACCCTAACAATTTTCCAGTTTTGAATGGAGCCCAGAATAGGAAAGGATGTTTTTCAGGCTTCTCTGCTATGTGGCTTATGGGGTTATATAAATCTAGTGGTACCCAAAGTATGAATGACAGATAGAGAGGCTGTATGAAACTTTGATAGATACTTATACACGTAACTGAATCACAGAAGAATTTTTTAGAATTTTGGAGTAAAGTCATCCCATTCTCAGGATTTAACTATTTTTCTTTTGAGAACATTTCTGTCTTGCTGTGGTCCCAAATAGAGACTGAATGCTTGACCATTGGTCATCTAATTATCTTTATTACCTTGGAATTGTATAGTAGATCATGCTATGTGTTTGGCTGATCACAGAAGGACTTCATCATTAAATGAAAGTAGCATGTAAATAGAGGGATCAAATAAATCCTGACATAATGAGTTAGTTACATGATCAAATGGTCAAGATGCCCATGGCTCCTATACCTGCCTTCCTGTCACCTCTATGTCAACCCACACCTATGGTCTCATGGGAAATTTCTTCTGACTAGATGATTAAGGGAGCAATCTAGCAATTTCCGTTGCTGAACACCTAACTTGCTAAAAGCCAAGATACTTGCTGGGCCCCTGACATCATTTCTCAGTATGATCAGCCAATCATCTGGTGGTGGAAAGTTAGTTTCATTGGATTACTTCCATCATGAAAAGGGCAGCACTTTTTCTTGTTATATCTCAACACTTTGTTGGTGGGAGCCGGCCACAGAGACCCACTGAGCGTTAGGGATCAGGAAGAGCCATTGACCCCGAGACCACTAGGATGTGTTCGGGAGCTGTTGACCCCATTCCCTTCCTCCATTTGGCACCACTACCAGGAAGGCTCCTGCTGGCTCTAACAGAAAACTCTGATACCAGAACATGCACAGCTAAACTTGGGAGTCCATTGTTCCCATTTTCCACAGTTTATGGTTTTTTGCTTTTAAACAATTTAAGTTTGACTTTGAGTCACATTGAGGAGTCTTAGTGCAGGTCACAGGTTCTCTTGATGTGATTTTAGAAATTTATAGATATAGGTTTTAGAAAATAGTTTATGTAGATTAAGAAAATTTAAGTAACTATTTTATTATAGAAGTGTGGTTAGTTCAGTTTGATTTAGGGGGGCCAGTGAAGTTTGAATTAGGCCAGCTGGTGCTAGGAGAGTATAACCATAGCAGTGGTTGTTTTATAGAAACTAGTTTGA